>CAAKHG010002281.1:1176-13117 GCA_901007715.1 Dactylopterus volitans
GAATGATTGGATCTTGATAAATGCGGCAGCTGAATTCGATCATCATTAACATGTTACGCCCATGGTTACGCTCTTAAATATTCCTGGTTAGGAGGCCTTGCCCACTGAGGTCAAACGTGGAGAGAAGAAACACTGGCAAAAAATAAACTTTTCCTGGCTGGAAATTGGCATCCTGGCATATGAAGTTGATCAAAACAAAGATGTGCTTTTTGGCAGTCTGAAAACCGGAATTTAAGGACCTAATAAAAACACTGTGTGGAAGACGATCACGGAGGCAGTCAACAGTGTTGCCGTAGGAAAGGAACTCCGGCTGGGTCTGAATAAAATTCTCAATAACTACCTTGTGTCTAATGATGATTTAAATATATATTTTATTCATCCACAGCCTAAAAGCTTGAGGCAATAAATACCACATTCATAGAAATTAACAGAACCCTGAAAAAGCCTTAATAAAATGTTTAAATGGCTAAATGTTGTCCATTAGCCAATTTCACCTTGGATACTTTAATCACATTACTGACTAAATACTGCAGCGCATTTGCAAATGTTTAAGGAATAGTTTAAATTTTAAAAGTGATGAATGAGGTCCTGTCTCTTCCATATAGCCTGGAGATAGTGGAGAATGTGCTGGCCACAGTTTCCTGGGCATTGATTCCTCTGGCTACTCAGGCACATTGAAAACATTCTGTTCTGGTCGTACGCAAGTTTTTCTGCTGTACGTCTGTTTGATAAATGAGGGCCCATGTGTTTCATCCATCACCTGTGGATTTGTTTTGACTCATCAGATGAATTCACGTGTAGCATCAAATACAGTAGCTGTTTAGTTCTAACTAATGACGTCACTGTCTAATCGTGCTGTGCTTTCCTTCCTTCATACCTACAATAAACTTCAACTTGATCACAAATTACAGAAACCGCAAACAGATTCACATTCACTTTTGACTGAAGCTGAGGGCTAGCTAGCAACCTTGGTTAATATCAAAGATGCTCTCTTCATCACATTAACTGCAATATTAATTGGGATTCTAATTTTGCCAGATAAAAAGCATGTGTGAAAAAAATCAACTTACGGGTAAAAATGAAAATCTGAATCCTTCGAGCGTCGGCGGTTTATTGCTTAGGGGCACGCAAGCGACATCCGGCAACTTCAGATATCTAAATCACAGAGCACTTCCATCCTTTTGAGGCAGTTTACAGGCAGTGAAATTAGCCTGTGATTGGCTGGTTGCAAGCCATTTTCCCCGCACACATCAATGGGCCAAAATGTTGTCTGCTGTCAGCAGTGTCAACATCTAATGGCCATTGGATAGAACGCAGGCTCAACGCACTTCCGCATAGGCCTCATTTTTGAGATCTGGAAGCTCTCGTCTTGTCTCGTCTTATTCTGCTTATCCGGGTCCTGGTCGGGGGGGGAGGGGGACAGCAGTAGCCTGCTGTGCAATCTGCATTGCACCAGACCCATATGGTTCCTCCTGCAGGTGGTGGAAGGACAGACCCAAGTCTCTGCCTCAAGCTGGACCTGACCGGACCCCATGGGCGAAGGCCCAGCTACCAGGCGGTTGCCAACAGGCCCCTTCCCCAGGCCTGGCTCCAAGGTGGGGTCGCAGTAACTCTCTGGGCAGGGCACATTGGTCCTTTGAGGTTTTTCCCAATTTTCCATGGGAGACCCTACAACATAGCTCCTAGGATCATTTGGACACTCAGACCCCTCCACCACGATAAGGTGATGGTCCACAGAGGCCACCCGGAAGCTCCGTCCATTTTATATACAGTCAATGGTTGAAACCTAGGCTTTGTTCAAACTGGCAGCCCAAATTTGTTTTTGTTTTTTAATTCTGTTAAGTCTGAACAGAGCAAAAAAATCATCAATGGAAATCAGATTTAAACACATTTGCGCTCTGATGCTGCAGGCAAATCCGATTTGCTTTAAACCTATTGGTCACGGATGCTTTTACACTTAATCACTTTAAGTACAGCTGTAAAAGCTAAGAACAGTGAAAAAAGAAAATCATAACCATTCAAAAACAAATATTTTGACCATTTGACTTCAATTAGGCTGCATTAATACTTTTTCAGAAGTTACAGTGATGAAGCCATAAACCTTACTTACCTCACCTCATTGGCATTTACAGTCTACTTTGACTTAGCGGACTCGAAGTAAAGGAGATTAGACATATTTGTTGCCGAAGTCTTGCTTCATAACCTTTTAATTTTGAGTGTAAAACTTTCACCACAAATTTACATGACCATGGTATGAGCAGGATAATAACTAACTCAGTATACCTTAAACATGCACTACTTTGCAATGGGTGGTTCTTCACCTTCATGACATGGCTTGAAATCATTTAACGCACACTGAGGTGTTGATTTTTTTTTTTTTTAATTCAGCTCTTCTTTCAGGGTGAATGCCAACAGAATAATTCCTGAGCGCTGACTGATTTTATAATAATCAGATTAATCAGATAGAACGTCCAGTAATGCTGGCAGGGTTCAACTAATATTTTGCATCCAGGTTGTGGAGCTTGGTCAACAATGATACTTTAGAACCACTAAGCAACACTTCATACAAACAACATTTATCTACAGAGGTGAACTACCCACATATTTATGCCTCTGCTGCCAGAAAAGATTCTGCTCTGCGACGAGGTAAGTAGAACATATGAATGAGGCTGGAGGATGTCGTTTATAGTAAGTCCTGGCATAATTTTCACAGCAATGTGCTCAGGGTAACATTTTACTGTTCTTTTTTAATGCTTTGCACCAACAGTAGACTACCTACTCAGCACCAAGCAGCAAAAACATTTTGGAGCATTTAGCAACTAAAGATCCAAATATGTCTCTCATGAGTTGGTAGACAACAAAAACAGAGCTAAAACTGAGTGAACATTGGATTTACATTCACTAGTCATTAGGAACATGACTTGAAATAAATGCTGTCGCATAACTGCTGGATGTGGAAAAGCAGCTGTTGCTAATACGTTTACATATCAGCATAAAACTGCAGATATGTCAGCATTCCACAATGGCACACCTCACTGAACTTCAAACCAGGCTGAGAAGTAATAATAAAGTTACAGAATGTCTAATCATCATCTGACCATCTAACCAGTCTGTCATGTATTCCTTTGTTCCAACACCAAATGTATGTGGTACCCCAAAATTTAAGTAAATACTAGCATTTTACAAGCTGTGATGAATCATGATTCATTAATTTTTTTAATGAATCATGATTCATCACAGCCTTTTACCGTGATTAACACAGTCACATTTATCAATCGATTGATGACACTAAAAAAAAAAAGGCTGTTGAAAGCCCACACTTTCAATTATCAAACTGAACATAGCAGTTGTTGTCTCGGGGTTAGACTCCTTAACGTTTCTTGCCCACATTCAAAATGGATGTGCTCACTAAAGCAGCTGAACAAATTAAATAATAATGATGAGAGTAAATAATATATGACTAGACATGGGTTTCAGGGATAGTGGGGATGGTGACCACCTCAAAAGAACATTAGAGCTCAAAAACCCTAACACTATGCAGGACATCCCCCATTACCCTCAACATACTCATGAGCACGTGATTCAGATGGAGAGAGGAAGACTAGTGAGGTCAAAATGGCTTCACAAAGTATCAAGAGATAAAAATTTGTTTTGGAAATAAAGCCACATTGACACAGTGAGACAAAGAAAATTTCATAATCTATGTGGCCTCCTGCCTGCAGCACAGTCAGGTTGTCCTGCAGGCCACCAACCAGAGAGGAGACAAAGGATTGGTAGAAGAGTCTGATGCTGTCTGAGCAGAACAGCCCTCCATCATGAGCTCCAGCTCTTCGTCGCGTCTGTTGTCATTGTGTTTAAATCACAGACTCTCTATGCATGGATGGGTGTGAAACTCGAGGCACTGGTGACACCGAAGGTAAATGTAAACGCCGACCTGACCGGAAGATGCCATGTATGCACCAAGGTGTCAGCAGTGACGTGTGTGTCATTCGGCATCAGGCGAGCTAACGGTGAACGGTGAAGTAAAGAAGGGAAACTGGCGAACTGAATCACCGAGCGGCAGCGGCATCACCGGCGCTCGGTGAGCCCCGGATACGACGACTTACTGTATCCGGATCCCAAAACAAGACGCAGCGCCAGTCATTGACAATCATAAAACAAGGACGGCAAACATCACTCACCTCCACGACCAGCCAGAGTGTTAACGCCACGTCGGCAACTGGGTTCCTCATGTCTCGCCAGCGGGAAAGCGAACGCTCCGCTTCAGCAGGGACGGACGGAGGAGACGCTGATCACGGCGCCGCTCTCATCCCGCTTCTCCACGCAGCGGTTCGCTCGGGTGAGGGGACGGAAGAGAGCAGCCTGGATGACGCCGAAGGCCTACTGATTAGTGATGTTGCGCGCTACGGCGATGCTTCGCAGCGTGTGTCGAGTAATCCAGGAAGTGTCTCCACGACGCGCGTATCGAGCCTTGTATCGTTTCAGGCGAGTGACGTCACCGATTATGTCAGAAGCCTCGCTGCCCAGCTGGACCGCGACCAGTTGGGGAAATGGTTCAGCTCTTGGCGCGGGGTTTTGACGGCAATATAAACCACCTCGGTTTCATTCAAAATGAGTGGTGATGATAGAGGAGAGTTTTGGTCAGTTTAGAGTTTAGAGAGAAGGATAGTTGCTAGGGCGAAGCCAGCTAAGTGGAGGAGGGTTTCTCCTGTGGGAACACTTTGATTTGATTGAAATACCTTATTGCTAATTCTTACCAATGATTACTTTTGCTTATTCACAACTATATTTTTTCCTCTATTTTCAGCTTTACTCAAAGGTGAGGTGTTTATTCTGTTCCAAGGAGATGGGATACACTAACAGCACTGTTATCCTCCGGCCATTAACATACTGTTTGACACGACAATTTTTTCCCCAAATGATTGGTTTACACAAAATATGCATCAACAAAACAATTACAATTCATGATACATGTATGTGATACAGTATAGTCATAATATACTCAGTAGAAAATTAAACTATGTTGATATCAACAAATTATATGGTCATACTTTTTTTTTTTCATTATTTAGAGTTACTCCCAACAGCCATTGCTGACACAGAATTCAGTGCATCACAGATGACATGGTTAAGATAACAGCTGCTAGTTTACACAATTTGGCTATCAGGTGGTTTTGTGTGCACATTAAGCCTTGAGAAATGAACCCTTTTCTGTACCATTTTGGTGGAAAGCTTCAGCGCTTCATGATGCTTTATCTCTCCATCACCAGCTGAGGCAGGTTAATGGCAAGATGGGAAGCTGCATTAGCTGGTGATGCTGTCACAGACATTGCCCCTATCACACACTACCCATCACACAAGTATTTTTTTTTTTAAATTATTATTATGATTAGGGCTGGAGGACCACAGCTTAGAGGACCATAGAGCAACTGCCAGGATTATCACCAGACGACAAGCATTAAAACCATTTGATGACCGCAAGGACCCAATTGGAACTGTAATAATTTTTTTTTTAATTATTATTTTCATTCACTCATTTTGTGGGGGGCAAAAGGAATTGAGAATAAAAGTCAAACAAGAAGATCCCCCCCAAAATTATATTAATTAATATAATTTTAACATTGAATGAGAATACGAATTTTTGACATTGAAAAAAGTTGAATTGAGTGTGTTGTGTTTTGTCCCAGTCTTTTCAATGCATGACAGAGGAGCTTTACAAGTCAGTGGAGTCCAGTAGCTGCACAAGGCCAAGCCAGCACAAGAGAAGCTCATTCCCCTGCAGGAGCTGAACATTTTCACTGTCGTTGTCTTGTGACTATGGCTAGATTTCATTTAAGTTACCTGCTTTTTGTTCATTATTCCATTTGGTCAATCTTTAAGTGAGTTTGAAATACCTATGTGTGACAGCTGTTGTACCACTCACCTTTCTTCTCTTCATTTTGACCGTATTACATGCAACCTTAGTAGAATTGTATACAGCTATTCATGATAAGTGTATAGCAATCAATTCAATGATGACACAAAGCACACCAAGGCACAGTGGAATATTAAAAGGCACAGTAATAGGTGTTTTAAAGTTATAAAAAATTCTTACAGTATGATCAGGTAAAGCGACCCAAAAGTACAGTATTAGGATTTTTCTGATCTTTGATGTTAAATTGTTCTTTGATAACTTTAGGAACACAGCAGTCCTGTTGTGACATCTGTTTGGCAGTGATGGAAGAAATGGAACACACCTTTGATGTACTAGCACACCAAAAAGATTCAGTTTGACACTTTGTAGAATTGCAATAAAAAATAAATATATTTTATACATAAATACATATATAGGAACAAGTATCAATTTGAATATACCTATTGAAAATGCCTTTGTTTTCATTTGCCTATGACAAAAATGCCAAGCCATCAAAGCCCTCTCAGGTGCAGCTGCACAGGCTAGTCAGTGGCTCTGGGTAAAGACAAGAGATACTTCTTGGGCCCTGAAATAACAACATAAGCCTGAAATAACCTTCAGGACAGAATGTGCAGCGAGGCAAACGCAAAGTTGGCCACATCTGGGATACCACATGTCACCGATGAGCTCTCTTGAGGTGTTGTGGACTAGTTTATGAAACACCGATGACAGAGGGTGTCCTCCCGATGAAGCTCTTGGCCCCCACCTCATGGTCCACTTGCATCTAAAGCTCTCACCACCACCACCCTCGAACCCTTTCCCCTCATCCAGAGGGCCGGGGCCTGTGGGGGTGGGGGTACAGATAGCAGATGCCTAGCTGGTATCAGGGGGAGGAAGGGGTAGGCGCTCCACCATCCCCAACTCTTGGCCCCACCCCACACACGGCACCACAGTTCCCACCAGGAAACCCTGCTGATACTCCCCACTTACATCTCGGATAAACAAACTAACCAAGGGATTGTACGCCTCGTCCTAAAGAGAACTGTAGTTAAAATGGGGGATCGGAATGAAGCCATGCCGACCCCAAGTGGCAGCAAGGCAAGAACCCAAGCAACCAGAGCACCCTGTGGCTCCACAGAGGAGGCAGCACTCAAGGTTGTGTCGCAGGGACAGCTATCTGGCCACCCAAGGGAAAACTAGCAAAGGGCCACGGAGGGAGCCCCACTGGCCGGAGACCAACCCTAGCAGCATGATCCACTTTTCCAAAATGTGCTTGTTAACAGATGACCCCGAGCACAATTAAAACCCTCTATAAACTCATTTGTATGCTTTAAAGATGATGTATATCAGAGATTTTGTTTGAAAAAAATCCCTCATGGCCTTAAAATGACTTGTAACTTTCTCACTTAGTTTTCAGGGGTCTAAGAATATGCAAACCTGGCCCTGCCCCATCTCCACTCACTGTTGGGCAACACACTTCTCCTCCTAGCTCCTACTTAGCAAGTTAGCTAACTCACTACCTCATGGATGGACAGCTACTTCAGCAATAGCAGCCTGGAACATTGACCGCTCAGACTCAATATCCCCTGCCGCCCCGCAACATGGTCAAAGTTCTGTCAGAGTCGGGGGTTGAAGATCCAAACAGAGTTCCCAGATAGATGTTTCCAGCACACCCTCACTACCCGTTTGAGTTTCCGAAGTCTGTCCAGCATCTTGGTGTCCAGAACATATACATATGGCTACAGATTGGCTGATACAACTATAAAGTCGATTATCGACTTGCAGCCTAAGGAGTCCTGGTCCCAAGTACACTTGTGGACATGGTTTATGTTCAAAAATGGTGTTATTTATGGACAAACCATGACTAGCACGAAAGTCCAATAACTGAACACCACTCAAGTTCAGATTGGGGAGGCCGTTGCTCCCAATCACATCATTCCAGGTCTGACTGTCATTGCTCACGTGAGCATTGAAGTCTCCCAGATGGACACCCACTAGGGACACCTTCCAGTACCTGTCCCAGGCATCCCAAAAAGTGGGGTAATCTGAACTGTTGTTCAGTGCATAAGCACAGAACAGTCAGCACTTGTTCCCTGAGCTGAATGCACAGGGAAACTACCCTTTCATCAACCAGGGTTGCATTGAGGTGAGGCCAAATATATCTAGTCAGAAGCGTTCAGCTTCCTACATACCTCAGGCTCCTTCCACACCAGTGAGGTGACATTCCATATTCCCCATAATCAGTTTCTGAGGCCGGCAATCAGACTGCCAAGGTCCTTGCCTTGGCCTGCTCTCCAATCCTCAATGCATCTGACCCACATGGTTCCTTCTGTAGGTGGTGGGCCCGCTGGCAGATAGACCCATGTCTCTGCTGTGGGTTTGGCCTGACTGGACCCACTGAGCGAAGGTCTAGCCACCAGGCACTCCCCAACAGGTAATGGCAACACGAACAGTACTGACGCACAGTAACACAGTGGACACAGCGGACTGTAATGCATGGAAGGTGAGCACACGTTATAAACATGTAAACACGTTATTACACTGACATCTTCCCAGAGCTACAAGCCTCTTACTGATACAGATGAGGTGCGGTAGTCTGCCTGGGCTCCTTCATGCTGGCGAGGCAGCGGCTGTTGGCAGCTCCCTTCTTCTCGGTGCGGCGGCTGCTCTCCGGCAGGGTGGGTTAATTCTGGTGTGCGAAGAATTAGTGGATATAAGAGGAAGGCTCTTCGACATCCTTGTGGGTAGGGCACGCTAGCTATCTGGCTTTGCATCCGCGGGCTGGCGGGCATCCGATTGAGAGGGGAGAAATCTTAGGTCTTGAACCGGGAAATTCAGTGCTTTACTAGCACTGTTGAGGTGGAAGAGATCGCCCGACCATCGAGGAAGATCCACAGGCCTGTAGCCAGTTAATGTGTTGGGGCCTTTTTTGCTGCTCAGGATGCGTGCCATGGAGGGACGATCGGCCTGATTCCAGAAGCTGTGGTGGTCACTTCTATTAGTGCGCAGTCAGGCGGACATCCGAACCAGAAGCCTTGATGACTCCTATCAGCATGGAGTCCCGACGTCAGCAGGATCTGGACCAAAAGCTGCAATGGTCACTTCTATTGGCATGGAGTTGCTATAGCGGATGTCTGAGCCAGAAGCTTTGATGATTTTAGGGTGTTGGTTTGTTTATAAACCTTGACATGATGTCAAAGTTTGGGGCTGACCTTAGTGGACCTTATCCATTGTGCTGGCAGTCTACTGGTCAGCTTGGGTTACGTGAGCTAAGGGTTCAGTGCTTGGCTGATCAGTTGGTCAGATAACACCACGTGTTGGGGGGTTGCTGAACCGAGTTCTTTGTTCTTTGTTAGCAACACGAGAACCTTAAGGCTGTTGGAGGAAAATGTAGACCTCCTTTGTCTGAGGCTGTTGGTGAGGCACTACAGGACATTCAAACCCCTCCACCACAATAAGGCGATGGTCCACAGAGGGGTGAAAGAGCTGATGCCCACAAATAAGATTCTGGCATAGGTTCCTGCGGTTTCCAGATGAAGGAGGATGAAGAGGAGGTCCATGTTCACAACACTGTCTACAGACCTGTTGGTTCTGTAGGTGAACTGCAGAGGGTCCAGGAGAGGGTCGGTGAAGATGATCTTAAGGTGGGATAAAACATGGCAAGTGAGGTGAGGGTGACAGGTCCTTTGGTAATTGATTTTTTTCCTAATAGGGATGATGGTGGAGGTCTCAAAGCAGGCTGGTTCGTGACATGAGATTTAAAGACGTCAGTGAAGAAGTCCCTGTCTGCTAAAGGCCAACCTCTCAGATACAAAACGCCATCTCAACCCCTTCTTTTTTTTCTTTTTTTTTTTACCTTTCTCTTGTCACTGTAACCCCCTTTGCTTAAATGGACTATTACACTAAGCGACCTGGATCACTTGGAACAGTAATTTCCTGCAAAGGATCAATAAAGTACTGTTCTATTGTATGTATTCTATTCTATTGCTTCAACAGACTCTGCATGGAGGATAAAACTACGCGCAAAGCCAACTCCTTTCCCAACAATGACAAAAAAAGATTCTGACTGGCTTCACTCTTCAGCTCCGGTACACCACCATCCACATCTTCGAAACCACCTTGCTACACCGAGGTAGGCAATATTTTAATTTCAATGGAACATAAACTCTCTGGCCTCAACAACCAAATCACAATGACTGGATTTTTTTCAGATTCAAATTGACATGTTCACAGAGGAAAACAAGCAACTGGAACCGTCAACATGCTCAAAACTCAACTAACCTCTGTTACCACACAGCATGAGGGGCAATCCTTTTACCAGCATTCCTGAATAACACACAAGGTGACCCAGAAAAATGAGTTTAGGATTTAATGATCAAATTGTTCAATCAATCTATTGAGACTGTCAGCAACATAACTTTCCACTGGGTTGGAATCCATGCGGGTTTTTCTGACCCGCATGGGTCAGAAAAACAACAACAGAAAATCAACAATGACCATCCACGTCCAATCAACTCACAGTTTGAAAGAACAGGTTCAGTGTTTGGGTAGACCACTGAAAGGAACAGACTTTGGAATAAATAATCAATACCTGAAAGAAATCACATACAAAGATGCAGACAGCTAAACCCAATCAGAAAAGAGATAAGGGAAGAAGGCAGTTTATATCAGCAGACAAATTACACGCACGCACGCACGCACGCACGCACGCAAACAAACATGCACGCACACATAGCACACACATTACATTAATATTACATTAATATTTTTCATTATAAAATGCTAAGTTAGCTAAATTATAAGCGGACATATATTTATGACAAGAAACATCTCTCTGCATAAAATCATTTCAATTCACTCTCATGTTCTCTGCAAATATTCTCAAAACAGGGGGTATCTATTCTGGTCAACAACTAAAAAATATATATAATTTTCTCATAACTCCATCATCACAGACCCGGATGTTTTATCATCGTTAGCATTTTTTTCAACAAAACCCTGACAACTGCTAACATTTACGGCCCAAATACTGATAACCCATCCTTCTTTCACAACATTTTTTTCCTCTGTCTTAACTACTCTGACTGCCTGATCATAATAGGACGTGACTTTAATACAGTGATCAGCCCATTGATAGACAGACGTAACTCTCAAATAATAAAGGTATCGGACAAGCGTCAAAAACTAAAACAGCTCATGATGATAGTTGGTATTTGCAACATTCAGCCGGAAGAGAATGCTGATTTTTATCACCAGTTCACCACACATATTCATGTATATTCATACCCAGTTCACGATTACATAGAACAGAATAATTAGATAAACCCAACATCAGATAGCACTTAAATATGTGCCTAAATTAATGATGATGAATTTGACAGTCTCATTAAATGGGCATGCTTCAGAGAGAGAAATGATTCCCCACAGTCAAAATTGTCTGTCCTGTGGGACACAGGAAAAGTAGTTTCAAGAGGCAGTCACAAAAAAAACAAAATAACACCAACAAGAACCACACCTGGAACAAAAAATCAAGAAGCTCATAAAAATCAACTCAAGTAATCAACAAAAAAAAACTAACTTAATGAAATCACAGGTAAAAAAGTCAATTCCTGATTCAGACTCCGAGAAGAACCTTTCCAACACAACAATAAATCCAGTAAATGCTTGGCAAATCAAACTGATCAAAAGAAGAAATAACAATCTCCATCATTAACAACTCAGCAGGGAGGCTTACACAATCACATATTATTAGATTTAACAGCACTGACTTTCCACGTCTATCTCAAGACCAGATCAACACTCTTGAATCGCCAGAGCATGAACTTTCCACTCCCCATAAAGGGCATTTCCAGTCATAATCCATGTCAAAAATCACCTCAACTGTTATCAGTTCATCTCATACTATCCATACACTCAACTTCAGCTTGTGGAAGTTTAATTTATCTTTCATTCAAAAATCGATCATTTTTTAGATGTTAATATATGGGCACTGAACATATTTAAAAGTTGTTCTTTAGTTGCAAGTTTCAAAACATAGTTTTTTTTTTA
>CAAKHG010002285.1:3267-17886 GCA_901007715.1 Dactylopterus volitans
GGGGGGGGGGGGGGGGGGGGGGGGGGGGGGGGGGGGGGGGGGGGGGGGGGGGGGGCGGGTCCATACCTGGCAGAGGCCGGCGTGGGCCAACGGGGCAGCGGCAGTTTACAAGTGAGTGACAGTAATAGGGATCCACTTAAGGACAAGCGTAGCCGCGTTAGCCGGCCCCCGCCAGCTGGCAAGTGGTGGAGCCGCGGTCCTGTTTAATGATCCGCATCGGTGGGGGTCCACACACACACACACACACACACACACAATCTAGAGATACCTGGCGTCGCCTCAAGGCCAGCGCGGGCGAGCGAGTTCATCCGTTCTTTGGACGCTACACGGCGGCCAGTCAGCACCACGGCAGGCGGGTTGACCCTTTCGGTCTTAGGGCCCATGCGGATAAAAGTTGACTCGCCCTTGCATGCAACTCTTGCATGCTGGGTTCGTCGCTCAGTTGTTCCCTGCCCGGCCCCCAAACCCCCCTCCAAAGAAAGCGAATCCCTCAAGTCCTACATTAAAACCAGGAGGCTGACTCACCCTCAGCTACTCCGCTTTAACACTCGAGTTATTCATGTCGGGGGATTACGGTTAAAAATGTTGATAAAGCTGATGAGGTAAAGGAAAGCGCCAGGTTTAAGACACAAACAACTTTAAACAATTATGAACGCAGCAGCATGCAGACCCCACTGCCCCACCACCCCAACCCCCAGACCCGCGTCTTGTTTATTATAGTATCATTTCTTTAAATTCTATGTAATCAAGGCACGCTCTGGAAGGGAACTATTCCGGTTTGGGGTTATTTTTATTGATGTACACGGTAATTAGCCTGGCGCTCGCCACTGCCTGCGGTTTCTGCTGCATCGAATAAAGCCCGGGCTCCTCAGACGACTGAAGCCCGGCGAGGGGAGGACAAAAGTTTAAACTAACAAATGAACAGATTCCGTGCAGGCCCTGATCAAAGGAAGACCAGGACCCGATCCAGAATGTTTAGGCTACAATTACGGCGACATGTGCGAGACTGTATACTTTCGATTGGTTTATTTGGAGTGGGCCGCTAACGTCTCATTTACGGGCGCGCGCACCGGCCAGAGATCCCGACGCGTCCAGTTAGCCCCCGGTGGCCTCGGCGTGGCAGCGAAGACACAAAAAAAAAAAAGGAGCAAGTCAAACCACGTTGTTGGCTGCCGAACTTCCTGTTGGCAGGCAAGTGGACGCAGCAGTTGCTCGGTCCCCACTCGTCCTCCGGATTCCTCCATTAAACTCCCAGCAGGCCGCGCTCTGTCAAACGCGGATCGTTAGCTGCTCTTGATTTGAATCACTAAAAATAAATGAATGGGCAGCGACCTCTCGGAGAGGAGACCCCGTTGACTCGGTGGCCTGCTGAATCCCCGAGGAGCACACCGACCCTCCAAGCTGAAGCCGTGACGCCCCCCTTTCGGGGAGCCGGCCGCTCCCCAGACAGGCCGTTGCTATGGAGACCCGCGTGTCTCCTCCTGTGAATCTACCTTCTGATCTCACAAAGCTCAAGCGCTGACTAATTCCTGGTTAAATATAGTCGCGGGGCCCTGGGAGCACAAAGCAGGGCCTCCGTTGCGGCGCCACACGGCAGGTTGTTTTTCTCGGCGAGGGCACCTCCAGAAAGGAGACGGAGCAAATGACGCTGTCTGGGACGCCGCCTCCTCTGACTCATCGCCGCTCTCATGTCAGCAGGGGCCCCGGCGATGAGGTCAAAGGTGGCTCGGCGGTCCCAACAGGACCCCTGATATAGGCGGGTTCAACGAGTGCGCTGAAGCGAAAAGCTAAAGCAACACACGCTGGGGTTTTTTTTTTTTTCTTTTTTCTTTTAAAGGCAGACATTCCTCGCGCTTTCTTTATCTTCACAGATAAGCTCGCGTGCTGATCACCGCTTTTCCGTTGCGTTGTCCGTGTGCTCCGTCCTCGCAGGTGGCCATCAAGTCCATTCGGAAGGAGAAGATCAAGGACGAGCAGGACATGGTCCACATCCGCCGGGAGATCGAGATCATGTCGTCGCTCCGCCACCCGCACATCATCTCTATATATGAAGGTGAGGGTCCGGCATGATGCCGGGGAATACTCGGGCGCGCACACACACACACACGACTCTGACATAAAGAACAAAGTCCCCCCCACCTCCCTCCCTCAGCTCATTCTGCACTTGTGGCCGGGCTGCAGGATTGTGGTGTTATGACATGCAGATGTCATAATAAGACCTGGACTACAGCTCTGGGATGTTATTCATCTTCTCTGCTCCGTCTGAGTGCCTGGGCCAGTAAAAGTCTGGATGGTGTGTGTGTGTGTGTGTCTGTGTGTGTGTGAGCACGTGTTTGTGTGTATAGGAGGGGTGGTATTCTAAGGGATTGCCTCTCCCACATCTGAGAGGTCTCATCCCTTGTCTCCTCTGGTCTTGATCTCGGGGCCAGACATCTGCTGATGCTTAGAGACACAACTGCAGCTGGGAACCAGACTGTGCCTGTGAACGTGTGTGTGTGTGTGTGCTTCAGCAAATGCATGCCTGTCTATATGTGTGTATGCAGGCAGATGCAGGGTTGACCTGTGTCACCCAGGCCTGCACACCGTCTTGACTCCTGTCCGGGGTTGACTGGCCTTAAGCCTCCCCTGGAGCAGCGTCACCGTATATCTACCCCAGGAAGCAACTCCAAATATCAAGACCGGCAGGTCAGGCTTTGACTGCAGGCATATTTACTCTATGGGACGTCCTTTTTTCTTTTTCTTTTTCTTTTTTTTCAAATCCCTTTGAATGCCCTTAACCTTAACCTGCAAGAAAGCACAGATTAGAATCAATGGCGAGTGCAGAGGCCGAACAATTCCCATTGAATTCCTCGGACATATTGCTCACAGTTAATCAGCCGTTATAAATGTCGTCTCGGCCGACGTGCGGGCAATTAATGTCACAAGGCGCAGCGGTGTGAGCCGGGTTTTTTTTTTATATGATTTGCAGCTCGTGGCTGTTTTTTTTTTTTTTTATGTCAACAAAGCAACAGCCTCAGTGCGCTTTTTAGAACAGCTGCCCTGGCACAATGGCGGCTGGTCGAGCGCCACTGCCCAAACTGGCCTACCCGCCGTCCTTTGTTCAGTTTCAAAGTCCCCCAGGTTGTTATCGGCTAAGTGCGTATGCGACAAACAGCGCTGTTTGTCATGGGAACGAGCCAGCGGTCGGCTGCGGGGCCGGAGTGCGGCTGGGTTTTTGAGAATGATTGAAAGATTGCAGTTTCCCCAAACTCCAAAGCGGCCCCGCGTGTGCGCGCTCCTACGTGCGCTGCCGTCGCCCTACGACAAACTCGCCCCGGACTCATTGCTCCCCTCTTTTGGTGCTTTCTCCTCAAAACCCGGCGTTTACTGTTGTGGCCTGGCCCCCACCCAGCTTTGCCTTAGAAATATATAGAAGGCCCCCAGATTTGTGTATCCGGCAACACCCTCTTCAATAGCCACTGCTAACTGCCTTGTGTGAAGCAAAGCTGAACCAGATGTGTGCGTAAAGATTGATTTTTTTTTTTTTTTAACCACTCCCTCTCACATTCTGCATCCATCAGCATGCTGTGCGGAGCTTTTAGAAGATGATTTTTTTTTTCCTGCTCCTACGGCACCCCGTGCACCCCGTCGCCCCTCCTTTTAAAACAAATAGTCAGGTCCTGAAAAATGCTGTAAATGAACAAATTGCTGCGTCCAGCGAGGCCGCCGGAGCACGTTTGCAGACGCAGATGCCGCGGAGCCGAGCGCCTGGCATGGCTACACAAGTTACGTGGAAAAGTGGAAGCGGGGAGATTCTTGGTCCACCCCGCTGCGAGCGAAGAACGACAATAGTATTTATTGTGCTGCATTCTTGAAAGGTGAGGTGGGCCCGTGTGGTCGTTAAACCCGCAAAGTTCTCCTGAGCTGCGTTAGGAAACGGGGCCTTACCTCAGGTTTTTTTTTTTTTAATGCTTGATTGTTTATTGTTTGCATGGAAAGCGCTCCTCCACTCCTCCACTCCTCCACACCGCTCGCCCCGTATGTCAGCTGGCTAAAGCCGTCCGTCACCAGCGCATGGCAATCGAACAATAGGTGCTAATTAGTCAGATGCGAGGGGCCTGACCTGTGAACAAAGCCTAGCGAGGCTCCGGCGGTGACTGCCGTGCCCAAATAGCCCAAGTTATGTAATCCAGGTAATTACTCCACCACCAGGGGTCAAAGGTAAATGGGAGTGCAAGCTGAGAAATTGGCTCTCCGGGCACAACCCCCACCACGTATTCCTGCCGGTGTCACCCCAGGTTATTATGCTGTCCGCCAATCGGAAGGCCGGGCCCGCGCGACCCCGCTCCTGTGCGCTCGGCTTACGTTTTGTCTGCGCCTTCCCGAGCGGCCAGACAGTCACAATCGGGGAGCATTACCATCACTCAGCAACTGTGTGTTTTTGCAGAGCATTATACCAGAGGGGCTGGGGGGGGCAGCAGCGGCGGTGGTGGGGGGGGGAGGAAAGCAGCGTGACAAACTATGAAGGTGCTCACTCAAGGGTGCAGAAAGCAGAGGCTCTCAGCCCCGGTCGCCCCCGCTGTGTGGGAAAATCAACCTACCCAATATGGAACAACATGGCTGACTCTGATGTTGTCATCATCCCTGTGTACCTTAGGTCTTTTTATGTCTTTTTTTTCCCCCCCTCCCTCCCTTTCTTTCTTTCCTCTGCACAACCATTTTCATTCCCTTCATGCCAAGAGGCTGGGAGAGGGACATGTTGCCAAGTTGAAATTATACACCCGCAGGCTAAATACTGACATAGAATGATACGTTTGGTGAGGTGCAGTTGGATCGAAACTCATTACAGTAATACTTGAACCTTGAAACTTTCCCCAGTCACCAGATGAGTGAAACGTCATCACTTTAAATCCAGTGATACTGTAAATTGTTTGTACTGATTGAAGAAGAACTTAATGCTGCTTTTTTTTTTTATTTCTCATTCCGAAAGTCAGATTTTGACTCATCCAGCATTTTGTCCGATCTTTATTACGCCCGTTAAGAGGGTCACGTTTGCATTGGCAACGGTCTGCAGTTTGGCCCTTTGCAACTGGGAGTAGTAGTAAAAAAAACATCTGCCCAGTTGGTAAAAATAGTAATTAAAACGAAGCTAATAATAATAAACCACAATTGAAGCTTACAGCAGAGTCCTCGGAGCAGGTCCACACCTCAACCCCAACTCTCCCAGCATTCCTTTGAATACCGACCAAACCCCATCCTCCTCTTTCGTTCTTGTTTCCTGCGCCCCTCCCACCCATCAGTGCGGCGTCTGCAGAAATGTGGGCGCCGCGCAGGTCAGCGGTGGTGGAGAATGAGCTAAGTCGGAAGGCGAAGCTCTGGATTTACCAGTCAATTTGCGTTCCAACACTTACTTATGGTCATGAGCTCTGGGCAGTGACCGAGTCAATGAGATTGCGGATTCAAGCGGCCAAAACGGGCTTCCTCCAAAGGGTGGCTGGGCTTGGTCTTAGAGTGAGAAGCCCCGTCATCTGGAGGGGGTTTGGAGAAGAACTGCTGCTCGGTTGCGGCAAAAGGAGTTAGTTAAGGTGGTTCGGGCATCTGTTCAGAATGCCTCCCTGAATGCTGCCTGGTCAACTGGTATTGGGCCTCAGTTTCGACCCAGAACACACTGGAGGGACGACGTAGCTCATCTGGCTTGGGAACACCTTGGAGTCCCCAAGAGTGGAGCTGGAGGACCGTGCGGGGGAGAACTGCAAGCCGCTTCCGGAAGGGCGGAACAGAATTTATGGATGAATGGATCTTTGTTTCATGCCTTGACCTTTATGGGGTCCTGAACTGGTCTGCTTTTGACTGGGTGCAGATTCTCCCCAAACCACCCGAAACATATTTCCAACCAGTCGCTCAGACATACTTTGTTGATGGTGTATATGCCACCAGCCCGGTTTTCATGATCCCCGGTGGCGGGTGTGCACAGTAAGAATGGCTGCACTAAACCAATCACGGGGCACTCTCATTATGATGGTCAGGAATGTGTGAGTGTGTTGAGAAAAGGGGTAACACGATGTGAGGCTGTTGTGTGATGCATCAAAGGCTTCTCCTGACACAACAGTTGACCCTCTGCTCGAGAACCCCCACGGCATCTCCGTCCGGCTCCCGCCTTGTCTGTTGTTTTCAGTGCTCTGCGCTCACGTGGGTCTCCGAGGAGTGGGCCTGATTGAGTTAACAGTCCCTCCCTGCTATGTTGTGCAGGAGCCAGGCACATGAGGTGGGGTTTGGGTGATGTAACCTCAGGGAGAAGTGTAGAGATGTAACATGCTCCTCTGGAATTTGTATTCCTGCTCCAAAAAAACAAAAGGGGGTGAACTATTTTACCGTATTTTACATAACAATGTCCAGTTGTGATTTCGCCATGAGGGAAAGTTGATACAGCCTCATGCCAAGTCCCCCAACCACCCCCCCTGCTTGTTTTTATTGTAGATATATTCTCCATTAATGAACTGTGGCCGCGTTGTTTCCCCATCGCAGTGTTTGAGAACAAGGACAAGATC
The DNA here is from genome assembly GCA_901007715.1 of Dactylopterus volitans. NCBI lineage: Eukaryota > Metazoa > Chordata > Actinopteri > Syngnathiformes > Dactylopteridae > Dactylopterus > Dactylopterus volitans. The sequence continues at coordinate 9,795 of CAAKHG010002285.1, forward strand.
GTGATCGTGATGGAGTACGCCAGCAAGGGCGAGTTGTATGACTACATCAGCGAGCGCCGGCGCCTGAGCGAGCGAGAGACGCGACACTTCTTCAGGCAGATAGTCTCCGCTGTGCACCATTGTCACAAGGTGAGAAAATCCATAGCATACCTGCCTTTCACACGCAAACACACACACACACACGCTTCCAGACTGTGTTTTTTTTTTTTCAGGTCCGAGCCAGAGTATTGTAACATAAACCGTGCACCTCCAAAGTCAGCTATATAGCCGGCTAATCTCCAGGCCCTCCGCGGTATGCTTTTCTTGGCACGCTGGCGTCGGGGAGTCATCTGTTTCTGAGGGAAGATGGAACACAGGCCAGTTTAATTCGGGCTTACGCTCCGATTGCAGTGCAACAAACAGGCCCTGCGTTAATTCCGTCCTCTGCTGTTGACACGCTGAGGGGTTTCCCAAGATGCTCCTCCAGAAAGGTTGTCCCCAGGGACTTAAGCCCCTGCCACACCCGCGTCGACCCCCTGTTCCTAGCCTCCCATTAAAAAAAAAAACCCAGGCCCCCCAAGGGCTTGTTTGGATGGGCTTCTCTCTTTTTATGCTCTCCCCCAGCTGGAGATGTGGACGTTGTTATGCTCCTCAGATCGGAGAGTCCCTGACAGCCATGAGTGATCAGTCATCCTTGCTCGCTAACCTCCCGCCGGGCGGGGCAGCATGAGTCACTGACACAACAAGCAGGCCAACTGTTTGTTGTACGCACGAATCAGCTCCCTGCCAAACAATAACCAATGGGAGATGCCATGCAGTCACTTCGTGGGGAGTGACGGGTGTAGTCCCTCCTCCACATCTGAGCAGGGTTCTGCCTGTTTGCATACCACATCTTAGTTCCTGGAGTTTTTTTTTTTTTAAACCAGGCATTCATGACATAGTTGTTTTTTTTTGTTTGTTTGTTTTTTCTCATCCAAAGATGTTGTGAGAACATAATTCGTACATGCTGGTAATTACAGGCTCATTTTTACGTGACACATGTGAGTCAATTTAAAACAAAACAAAAAAAAAAATCGCAGCAGATGTCAGCATAAAGACACCAGAGGGGACAGGACCAATTATAGAGAGCCAGACCTACAGGCCGTGTTGATTTCCCCAGAGAGCCGCAACCTAGTTTTGTCGGGAGTAAATCATCTCTTAATAAAATGGACTGTGTGTTACTTGACTCCATTTCTCATGAATAATGCATTTATCAGTCGTCACTGTGTTTTTGTTTTTCCTCATTCTTTCAGAATGGAGTGGTGCACAGGGATCTGAAACTGGAAAATGTGCTACTGGATGAAAACTGTAATATTAAGGTAACTTTTCCTCTTAGTATGTGATGCGTCACCATAGCCGTCTTTATATAAACCAGACAGCATAAAAGCTCTTCAAAAATGAAGCCAAAAGATCTCAACCACCCCCTGGTGGCTTGCAGCGGTATATGTAATAAACTCTGCCTTCTTTATGGATGGGACAAACCAAATTACCAAAGTACTCTTCATGTAATTTTCCGCCCCCAAAGATGGTTTCTGTCATTTCACGTGTTCATTTCTGTGATGAGTTTGGTTCTAATTAGTTTTTTTGATGCTATGAAAACGGCGGTTTGGCTTCATGATTGACAGCAGCGCTGAGTAAAATACCGTAAGTCGCAGAGGCATTTAAATGCTTCTGTTTAGGGAGTGTGCATAAAGAAGAGAGGAAGTGCAACACTAACTTGGTAAAACTGTAATTTGCCCTTTCAAGCCGTAGAAAGTACTTTTTAAATGGTAAATGGGTCAGCGATCGAGAAGGGCGGGACCATGACGCTGCGGCTCCATTTCCTTATTTTGACTGGGCAACGTCACCGGCTGCCAGATGTTAGCATCCGGCAGATTTTGACTTAACTTTTGTGCACCAGGGCAAGTGGAGGCACGTAGTCCCAATTACATACTGTCAACCATGTGTGCGTTACCCAAACGATTGCACTATCTTACCGTGGGTGAATTTTGCATGTGACTTTCTGCTTGTGCAGATTGCTGATTTCGGGCTGTCCAACCTGTACCACAAGGACAAGCTGCTGCAAACCTTCTGTGGCAGCCCGCTCTACGCTTCACCAGAGATCGTCAACGGGAGACCGTACCGCGGCCCAGAGGTGAGGGTCCAGGAGCCGACACTGCAGCTCGCGAGCTTGATCTCCGTTAATGAAACGGCCATTGTTGTCGTTCTTATAGCCGGCGAATTCGGTGCAGTCCTCCCAGACTTCTTCCCTTTTTTAAAGCTTCCATCGTTATCATTCCCCCCAGTGATTATCATTGTCACTTAACCCACACACAAAGAGGTTTGCAGGCTTTATTTTCAGTTCTTTGATGGGATTAGTATCGGTCTCCGGTCCAAAGGAGGTCTCTTTTGCAACTCCACACTGGGTCAGGCCAGATACTGTCCGCATCCCTACACTAACCTCCCCTCCCTGCAACGTCTGGGCTCTTTGAAGTGAGGAACTGGAGGATAGTTTCTGCTCACTTTCTCTTTAACTTAATGGGATCAGAATGAGCCCCAGCAGCCTCAAAGAGAGCACTCATGGTCACAGTTGGCGTCTAACAAAATAGTTTTGGCGAAAGAAAGAGTGAAAAAGTCTCCTCCAGGCCACTTATCTGGCAATTTCAGAGTTGCTCCGAAGGGCGTTGTCCCATAAATAGCTTTCTGTTACATGAAACAAAGCAAAGAGGGGGGAGAAGAAAAAATGCATTTTTAGATATTCAAGTCCAACCATTCAATTAAGTGTAATTCACTATAATTTCCGAGATTGTACTAAAAAAACTACAGCAGCGCGATCGGCAATGGAAATTACAGAACCCTGGCTGAGGTGAGGCCACAAATTATAGCAAATGCAGCTACGAAAATAGAGCACAACAATAGTGCGTGCAGGAATGGGCCAATAGGAACGGCGGAGTGATACATTCTTGATGTGGGTCCAGAGGCGTAGAGGAAGTACACAAGCTTCTTAGCTGGCGTTATCTGATTTCCTCTTCCTCGCCTATGTCTCAGAGCTTCAGCTACCGCCATCAATCGCACATTCCACCAGACATCTCATTCACCCTTCCCTCCCCCCCGTGACCAGACTCAGCACAAGCACACACACACACACAGCATATCCAGCTTTCTGTCACACACTCCCGACACATTGCCAATCGCCGACCGTCTCCAGCGAGTCACCGGAGGCCAGGAAATCACAAGTCCGTCGTCTCTGCTCGGCTCATTAACCTCTTCCACTCCCGCCTCCTTCCCCCGCGGCTGAGCACCTCCTCATGCCCCAGACACAGAGTCTTATGTAACAGCTTACTTAGAGAAGCCACATCACATTAGCCTGGTGGTCAGAAAGCGCTCGCATCTGCCCGACAGAGCAGGAGGGAGAGGAAAAGGATTTATCTGCATGGAAACAAGCCATTTCCCACCAGAGCGCTGGCATTTGTCATTCCCGCTCTGAACGAGGTGCCGGTGAAGCTCTCGGCGCATCCAGAGCCGCTCCAGCGGAGAAGTTCAGGCATGATGTGGGTGCGAAAAAAAAAAAAAACCCCAACAAAAAAACCTGATCAGGGTGTGATTGATGCCAACATAAACTTAAAAGCACAGGTGAGATCACTTGATGTTGAGCAGAGCAGAGTTCTTTCCGCAACATTTGTTTTAATGCCGCAAATCGGCTAATCAAAACAGGACTGGCAATTCCAGCCTGGAGATCCAGCTCACCTTGTAATGTTCTCTTCGTGCCAACAGAACACACCTCATTAGACAGTTTTGGGTTGTTTTTTTTTTTGTCCTCTCCAGGTGGACAGCTGGGCTCTTGGGGTGCTGCTGTATACCCTGGTGTATGGGACCATGCCGTTCGACGGTGGAGACCACAAGAACCTCATCCGCCAGATTAGCAATGGTGAATACAAAGAGCCTACCCAGTCCTCAGGTACTGCCGCATCCGCCGACTCTAGTTTTGCATTTTCACCCGGTTTTTGTGACACGGGCAACCCGAATTTACCTGGCAAACGTGTTTCCGATGCACTCATTCACTTCAAACCAATAAGCTACACCTTCTGAATTATTACTCAGTGAAACCTTCGCCAACCATCAAGCATCTCTGACTTTTGACAGGGATGTTACCAAAATATTGGCACGAGAAAGCTTACCGATTGTACCTTTGTCGTTTCCTGTCAGATGCCCGTGGACTGATTCGCTGGATGCTGATGGTGAACCCTGAGCGCCGGGCCACAGTGGAAGATATAGCCAATCACTGGTGGGTAAACTGGGGCTGGAAGAACAGTGTGTGTGACTGTGAGACCCAACGCGACCACGGGGGCTCACCTATGCTGGCACGCTTCATCGACTGGCAGAACCGCACTGAGCCACGTGGTTCTGGAGCCAAAACTGCGGTCTTGCCCCCGCTGCTGCGCCAGAGGCCCAAGAAGTCCAAGAAGGAAAATGTCGAGGCGGGACAGACCCACTGTGGATCAGAGGACAAACCGGGTCTGAAGAGACCCAAGGGCATCTTGAAGACCAGGGTTACAGAGGAGCAGCAGTCTGCCGGGCTGGAAGAGGTGGAGTTGGGCCAGACTGCAATGCCTGAACAAGCAGAGGGGGGAGAGGAGGCGTCAAGTCCAGATCGAGAAGAAGAGGAGCCCATCCTGGGAGGAGGCTCGCCAGCTAAGATGGTGCCCTCTCTGCCCAAGAAAGGCATCTTGAAGAACAACCAACAGCGGGAATCAGGGTACTACTCCTCCCCTGAGCGCAGCGAGTCCTCCGAGCTTTTAGGGGGTGCCAGCATGTCTCTGCTAGCCACCTCTCCGCCCAAGAGAGTGATGGGAAGAAAGGGCATCCTGAAGCGAAACGGCAAGTACTCCACCTACAGCGGACCTCCCTCGGCGGCGGCGGTGGCCGGAGTCCTTGGCGACCCTCCGGCCTCGGCCGACTCCGGCCTGTCCCGCAGCCAGAGTCGGCCCTCCAGCATAGTCGGGGAGGACAGCTCGGTCCTGTCGCTGTCGCCCAGCTCGCTCAGCGGCGCCGAGTGGCATCCCTCCACCCCGCACCTCCGCCCCAACATCAGGGCCTGCGTCTCGGCCGAAAACCTGCTGCACCTCGCCAACTTCAAGGGCTTCCAGGCCGCGCCGCCGCTCCAGGGACCCAAATTCAGCCGCGGCTCCAAGACGAAAGGCTCCCCGGGAGACAACGGCAGCTTCTCCCTGCTGGGAGACCTGGAGGACATGACTCAGGTGTACCAGCAAGCCCTGGACATCAGCAGCAACCTCACCTAACAGACGGGCAGGACAGAAGAAGCAGAGGAGGGGTGGGCGGTAAGGGGGCGGGGGGGTGGAACCAGACTGTGTATGTTTGCGCGTGTGTGTGTGTGTGTGTGTGTGTGCGTGCACAGATGTATGCAGGTGGGTTTTAACGACCGGTGTGTTGCTGGGATTCAGTTTTGGGGAAGATTTGTTTTTTTGTTTTTAGTTTTTTATCCAAACTAGGGCTGAAATCTTGATGGAGTTTATGTTTGTACGCACGTGCACACACACACACGCACACACACAGGTGCACTTCTCTGGCCAGAGGAAATTGAGTTAAGGCTTTGTGAACAGGATGGAGAAGGAGCTGGCGGGAGAGAATGCCACCCAGTCTGCTCTCTCGGCCCGCCCAAAGACCTCGCTGTGTTCAACATGTTTACATATTCGGCAAGAAGGCAAGTCGGAATCACAAACGCAGCGACCGGGAGGAAGAAAACCGGCCGCCGTCTGCTTTTTACACCACCCAGTTTAGAGTTTTTGAGTTTACAAAAGCACCTTAAAACTCACACAGAGCTGCACGCTTTTGTGATCTTTACTTTCCTTTCCAAAAAAAGAAAAGAGAAAAAAAAAGAGAAGAAGAAGAAGAAAAAAAAAAAGAAACAAACCAGGGTCTTGTTCCAAAAAGTGACTGACTTTGCTGATTATTTATTGATAGTTTGGTAGCTTTTTAGTTGTACGTGCAAAACTGGTGGGTGCTGGCTGTTACTGGAAGAGTCCAAACGCTCCTCGTCTCCAACTCTTTGTGCGGAACTGACATATATAATTATGGATGAGACACCTATACTCCAGCATATATAACTGCGATTATATCTTCTGAAGAGCATATGTCCTATATATGTGTATGATACTTGGGGGTATGTAGGAAGTGCCTTTTTTGATTCATGGTAAATTTGAAAAAAAAAATATATTAAAAAAAAAAAAATTATGTATGTCATTTCCTTAAAGTGTAGAGAAAAAGCCAGACCAACCTGTCACCAGTTGTGCTTTTGTTTTATTTGTAATTTTTTATTTTATTTTCTTACATGTTGTTTGTGAATGTTGGCGAGACCCAGGGCCTCCAGCGCACAGCTGACTAGCTTTACTCGTCGGGGTTCAAAGGTCAGTCGAGATCAAACGGTCTCCTCCCACTCACACCCCCCCCCCCCCCCCCCCTTTCCCCTCCGGTTCCTTGAACAAGGAGAGTCTCACACAGATATGCAGGGTTCTGGAGTGGCCCTCTCAGAGACCTCCCCTGTGCTCTTTGTCAGGGTTTCAGTCCAAAGTTTGGGCCCGTCAGCAGTTTAGGTGGCCTGGTTGAGCAGCACCAGAAGTGTGGAGGACGCTCACCTGGGCGTTTAGTGATGGCGGTGGGTTTGGGGATGCATGTAGACGCCGTGTCACGGTCCTGGAATGTGCCTGGCTCTCTTTACTTTGGGTGTTTTCCAAAAAAAAATTATTTTTTTTCCAGGCTCCCTGATAAAGAAGAGCCCTTTTTTTTTTCTCCTGCTTGATATTTCACCCGAAGCTCTTCAAAAGAGCCGACTAAGGTGTTTGTTTAAACCTGCTGATGACACAGCGAATTCCGCAGACAAAGACCGGAGACGTGTTGGTGCAAGAGATCCGTATCTTGGGGTTAGAAGGGGGGGGGGCACGACTCAGCACAGGTGGGATCTGCGGTCCTGCGCTCAGCCCTCCAGCTGTGTACACTGGTCCATTATGTCAACCGAGCACAATTAGCCAGCTATTGTTTTCATTTGAGAGTTTAAAAAGAGAAAGAGAGAGAAAAGGAGAGGAGAGAGAGAGGAGCAGCATGTAGATGTTTTTTTTTTTTTTCTAGCTAGAGGAGGAAAGAAAAGAGAGGAAAGGTGCCGAGGTCCGATGGGAGAGGGCTTTTCCTGGGAAACGCAGGGAAGGTCGAGGAGTTTGACGTGTTTGTTTTGGAGGGAATCGTAACGTAGAGTAGCGAGAGGGAAGAAAGTGAGTAGAAAGGGTAGATGGAACGTTTTTGGGTTTTTTTCTTCTTTTGATACCAAAGATGCGATGAAGCTTTGACATGATTTAAGGGGAATGGAGACGGCCGTGGGGGCGGCGATGGGGGGGGGGGGGCACTACTGCAGGCCCTTCTCCGCATTCTTCTCTGACATGGGAAATCCCCATCGGTGAATGAAATCATCCCCACACTGGCTTTACCTCACGTTTTTTGTTGTTTTTTTGTTTTATTTTTCTTTTCGGGCTTTTTTATTTGAGATGCCGGAGGCTGTTGATGCAGCTTGACTTGTGTGGGAGGCGGCAGTGGCGGCGGCGGCGGTGTGGGGGGGGGGTCGGCGTGTGACTCGCGCGTTCTCTATGGCCTCAGTTGCGATACAGTTTTCAACAGCAGCCAAAACAAAAACAACAAAAAAATTAATTAGAAAACGGGACCGACATCATCCAAAAAAGAAATCTCAAATGATGCGGCTGGAGAAGCGTCCGATAGCGCCACGGAAACCCATCACATGTTGAATGTTCTCAGTGGTCCGCTCGTGTGAAGGAAAGGTCCTGGGTATTGATTCCAATGAAAGATCCTTTGTATTGCATTTTATTGCCTTTTTTTTTTTTTTTTTTAATTGCATTTTATTGTCAACTGGATTTACAGTGATAAAATTATACTATGTTAGTATTTTGTTTTATTATGCTTCTGTTTTTGATTTTCCAAAATATAAGAAACTTTTATATTGCTTTATGTTATGGCAGAAAAATACTTCCTTCCGTGAAGTATTGGAATTTTTTTTTTTTTTTTTTGGTTGTTT
>CAAKHG010002286.1:1344-15443 GCA_901007715.1 Dactylopterus volitans
GTTTTGCATTGTGCACACAAGAACTGTTTCACCTTTGAGTTGTTTTTTCCTTTTCACTTTTCAACATTTGAAACATGTTCAAACATTCTGAACAAATCGCACGTGGCAACAAACACAACTGATTGTGTGTGTTTGAGTGTGTGTGTGTGTGTGTGTGTGTGTGTGTAACTGTCCAGTCATTGGCAGTCCAGCTCTATTTCTATTCCAAATGTGAAAAAAAGTGGTTAATGTGGATCAAAGCGCCTCATCTCAGGTCATGTGTTGCATTGTGTGCTGCTTAAATGTCTTTAAGAAGCATTTCTGGATAGATCATTATCTCAGCCTCGCTGTGGCACAGTGCACAGGCATTAGTTATATGTGAGTCAGGCAGAAATAAAGCTTAGTAGGCAGTCAAAGGATTTCCTGTATGGTCAGTGGATAAGAGGGAGGGGGGTTGTGGTGGGGGCGAGGGGGGTTGCAGAGGCGTTGAGAATGGTGGCCCTTTTGTCTTCAACTAAAATATTGTGATCCGTGGGTGAGAAAGGGCCTTGGTCATTAGGCGACAGCAGAAAGACAGGGATTGTAGGAGTTGCATGAGGAGCCTATGACTAATGGGCTTGGTCAATGAGGGCCTGAACCTCATTGTGTGCTCTTTGTGCACGGGCTGGAGCTTCTGAACAGGTGCAGTTCATTCCGCTGGATCGCCTCCCCGCAGGATCGCTAAGATCGGGGAATGTCTTTCATCCCCGTCTTCTTTCTGTCAATGATTACGAGCGATCAGTTCCATTAGTGTCTTTTTAAGAGGGAATTTTCCAAACTTTGCTCAAAAATGAGCCGTTGCTTCTCCCCCCACGAGAGTGTCTCCGTCCAATTGTAGCTATCCGAGAGATGACAAGCTCCAAAGAGCGCTTTGCTTTGTTTGTGCAAATTGCAATACGTGGTTTAGAAAACAATTCATGGTGAATTTTTTTGATTTATCCACCACAATGTGAATTTACTTGTTTTGTTTCATTTTCTTTCTGCTTTGAACAGGCTTGTCTGTTAACTTGATTGAACCTAAAGCAAGTGCCTGACACTCTTCCCTCTTAGTATGAGTGTGCTGTATCCCTTTCCCTGCGTTAATTCCAATTTAATTGCCAGTTGCCTCAAGGCACTTCAATAACAGTAACAAATGATTTGATTTAGTGGACCTCATCAGACTGCATTTTAAATGCGACACAGCAACCCCACTTGAATTCCAATGAAGTGCTGGCACAGTCCTCTGTTTACTAATGATCCTCCGCTGGAGATGTCTGATTGAATCTGAGTCGGGAGCAATGGGACCTGCTAGCATTGTAAATGATCTGCAACCTGAGCAGACAGAGATATAAGGACCTCATAATCTCATATTAAAGCCACACTCTCCAGGACGTGCACATTTCGTCTCAACGCCGCTGATTAACCCGTCCCTCGGTCTTACCACACGTATGAATTTGCGTCGGCGTGAAAGCCAGAATGGATTCGAGTGTTGGCGCACACAGCCTGTAGATCAAGTGTTGACTGTATGACAGCCAATGGATCTTCCTCACATAGCCATTTTGACTTAAACTACCCTGCCAGTGACTCCCTATCTGTATTCCTCTCCACACTCTGTGCAACAGGAAAGCAGCCCCAAAGAGATGCCAGGTCACACACAGGATTAAACTGGATTGTGTTTTTTCCTGCAGTCCTGCCTTTAATGGCTTGATATCACTACTTAACATTCTGCACAGAGCGCATAGTGTAGGCATCATTTAGGGTGGAGCTACTATCAGCCGCTCTTTGAGCACAGAGACGGAGGACTTCACAGGCTGGAGCTGACTCCTGATGGGGAATGAAGAGAATAATTACACATCTAACACACCAGGAAGGAGCCAATGATTGTGTGATTGGCATGCTGTGCATTGTGTGGGAAATTCTTAAAGAAAACAATGACTTTCATGGTTTAAAATAGAACATATAAAGACTCACAGTTAAAAGTGCCTCTGGGCTTTTAGGGGAGTTAGTTTAGGTAGAGGCGCTTGCTCTTTGAAAGAAGCTTTTCCCTCAGAGGACTCACACAAAGTTGAAGTGACCCAGTTTCCCCACTTAAGGCCCTGTCTGTGTATGGTACTGAAATAACTGTGCGTCTGTGTCTTGTGCGTTCTCCAGGGACTGACATGGCGGTGTTCTGTCTGCTGTGTGCAAAGCGCTTCCAGACCCAGAAGGCCCTGCAGCAGCACATGGAAGTCCATGCAGGCATGCACAGCTACATCTGTAGCCACTGTGAGCGCCCCTTCCCCAGCCACACCACACTCAAGAGACACTTGCGCTCGCATTCGGGTAAGGCGGATCATCTGCGCAGTAATTGTTGTCCCCGGTGTTACTTCCTGTCATAAAATCGCAACGTTCAGTATGAAAAGCATGTATTGACAGTCGCTACAAAGACGAATATATTTATTTTTGTCTGTCTTCAATTCCTCAGGTTAGATTTTAATTGATTTGCATGCATCCTCTCCCACCCTCCTTTTTCCTTCTCCATTAGATGACTCACCTCTCTGATGACAGCACTGTACCGTTATGGCCGGTGCATATTTTGGGCAATTTCATCCTGTTTATATTTTGGGTTCTTAGACAGCCGTTGGCCTTCTGCAATTCACGGCTGTCAGTTCTAGTGTGGTTCACCCAAAATGATAGAGGAAACCCAAATAAATATTGAAGGAAAAGCAAATGGAAATGACTTGTCTGTGTGTTCTACCGAGGGTGAGTCTTAGTGCCGCAAGAGACGGAGAGATATTTACTGAGAAGATGTCCCCCTTTCTTCTTTTACCTTAAATAACACTCCCAGCTGTCAGGACGACTTGATGTCTAGACAGGAGAAATACATAATTGATGTGAAGAGACAGAAGTGAAGGGAGTTTTGGCCATGGCAGCGGATCTTGTTTGTATGCCATTCTGCTTGGAAGTAACATTTTGTAAATGTCATCTGCTCCACAGTGGGGTGGGGGATTGGGGAGAATCGGCCTGTAATGAGGAGAGCGATGTATCCTCTGACTTGGCTGTTGCTGTGGACACTGAGATAATGAGGCACATAGGTCATTGGAGATGAGTCAAACCCTCAGCCTAGGAGAGAGAGATAGATTAACTACAGTATAGAGAAGAGAGCAGCACATGCCTGGAGGACTTTTATTAGCTATTAGCACACAGCCAAGAGGAGTGTCCTCGTGTCATAACATTAGCAACGTCTGAAAGCACATCATTTCCCTGCTTGACATGCATGTGCGGAAAGGGCTGTGTGACTATTTGACCCACACGGCTACATATGCACCATACCATGATATGCCAAGGAGACTTGGCACGGAATGCCTGGCCTCAAATGCCTCTCGCCGGATAATGGGCCGCGTTGGTGATGTGGGTGCCGTTGTGACATGACATGTCTTTTCAGGCGATCATCCGTTTGAGTGTGAATTCTGCGGGAGCTGTTTCAGAGATGATGGCACACTGAGGGGCCATAAACGCATTCACACGGGAGAGAAGCCTTATGAGTGCAACGGCTGTGGGAAGAGGTTCAGCCTCAAACACCAGCTGGAGACACACTACCGTGTACATACAGGTGAGAGGATGGAGGAATTTCGAGAGATGCGTATTCGAGTTCCGGTTGTTGCCAGCTTGTGCCGGCTGCCGCCGACGCCAGCTGCAGCTCCAGCAGCGTTTTTTTTAACATCTATAAGCGTCACCTGAGGATGAAATCTGATGAAACGCATAGCGTTTTAGCTATGACACAATTGGGAGCCTTTACAGCAGTATTTTTAACATCTAAAACGTTTCCACATGGGGCACCCGTTCAGCAAATATTAATACTGTACCATTTGTAGTTGTTGGGATTTCAATTTTTCAGATATTCAATATTTCCCTTTTTGGATAATGTACCGTAATTTCCGGACTATAAGCCGCTACTTTTTTCATACGCTTTGAACGTCGCAGCTTAAACAACAATGCGGGCTAATTTATGGATTTTTTTTTTTTTTTACGGGCTAAGGAGCTGCCAAATGCTGCCAAAACATTTAGCCTCATTACATCAGACCAATGAAATTACCGAACAGGTCTAAGTGGACCAATCAAACGCACTCACACTAAATTCTTCAGATCAGTTATTTGCGCTTCATGCACACACCTCTATCATGGAAAACACACAAAGACATGCGTATGATGCAGCTTTCAAGTTAAAGGCGATCGATCCGACACTTCCGACGGATCGATCCGACACTGAAGAAGACGACTTTAGTGGTTTTAGAGCGCAGGAGGAAGATGAAGATAGCAATCAGCTGGGGCAGGCTCCAGCCCCCGCGACCCTGATTAGGACAAAGTGGTGATAGAAAATGGATGGATGGATGGACTTTTCCTGGTAGGCTACTGTATTTTTTTTTTCCACCTGCCATGTTACAGGCGCTGTTTGTAAAAACCATTTACACTACATATTGGTGTGTGTTACCAGTACGTATTTAATGAAAAGTTTAAAAAAAATCTTTCCGTTTAAATATCTCATGTTACAGCGTGGACACCTGCGGCTTATAGACAAGTGCGGCCTATATATGTACAATTTTTTTTCCCCTTTTTATACAGTTAGAGGGTGCAGCTTATATTCAGGTGCGCTCAATAATCCGGAAATTACGGTACTCAAATTAGTGCATCCATTAAACTTTAGAGTAGGCAAATCAAATAGGCACTTTATAGAGGTCAGAAAATAAATTATTTTGTAGCCGAAATTAAATACTGATCCCTGCTGAAGTCACTGCAGAAGAGGTTGTTATTGTTTAGCTCATGTATACATACATGACTTAACTGACTCTCACACGAGACAACGGAGTCACACCAGAGAAAGTTCATTCTACTGTAGACGTGATTCTGCAATATCTTGGTCATTTCTTGAATAACTGTTGGACAACGAATAACTCCCTTTACCTATTAAAAAGAATGGAGCAAACTGACAAGCTGCACAGGCAAAAGCACTGATGGTACAGAGATACACCATTAATTGCAAACTACACAAACCCAGTAATATCCAGGTAATCAGAACACAATTTAACCGACGCTTAAGAACACATAAGCCCAGATCGCACGTGTGGAAGCTCCATCAACCTACCCCAACATACTTGCTTTTATTTATTTAAATATCTCCCCCATTTGTAATCTTATTATTCAAGAAATGCTCACATTATTGTTACCCAGATGTTGCTACCCAGATGTTGCTTGGTTCACATTTCTCAGCACTGTTGTTCATGCCTGTTTCTACATTGCTCTTAAAACAATTTTTTGTAAACAAGAAAGCATGCACTTTTGCATCATGAGTGACGTCATCTTTATAGATGGTGACTTGGCTCCAGTATGTCATGCAATTGAGAATGGTGTTCAGTGGTAAATAATGTTACAATCAGTGATAAAAAAAAAAATGTTTATCGAGTTTGCACCGACCTTCCTTCACTGCCTTTCACAATGGTTTTATGCACAGTGAGTCAATAAATTTGCATGGTTAAACAAGCTACACCTGTATTTAATTAGTCTATCTATAGAAAAACACAAGCAGACTTTACACACTGTGACATCTTAAACTGGTTATGTGATCATTCTAGACTGGGTCATGACTGGTCATCAATTTAACATTTTAATAAGTTTAAATAAAATCACCAGAACACACTAGAGTTAAGAAAACACACATAGAGACATACACATGCGCACACACACACACACACACCAGAGTGAACTGAAAAAGAGTTGAGTCCAGTTTCATCTGGCAGGCCTCCGGCTTCGGGTCTACAAGGTTAATGTTGAATCGTTGAATTTTTCAGGTGAGAAGCCATTCGAGTGTAAGCTGTGTCACCAGCGGTCCAGAGACTACTCGGCTATGATTAAGCACCTGCGCACTCACAACGGAGCGTCTCCGTACCAGTGCACCATCTGCCAGGACTTCTGCCCGAGTCTGGCCGCCATGCAGAAGCACATGAAGGGCCACAAACCAGAGGAGGTGCCGGCAGACTGGAGGATAGAAAAGACTTACCTGTATGTCTGCTACGTCTGAGCAGGACTTGGACCCCATGCACAGTCTCTCTCTCTCTCTCCCCCTCTCTATCTCCATCTCTCTGTCACACACTCACACACAAAGACACACACACACACCAGACGCTGACTACTGGGTAAAAACCTCAAAACTGCTGGCCTTTTTGGAACTAAAGAAAATGTATTGTGGGAAGCTGGCATTCAGTCAGTCATGATTGACTTACTATAAATATATAATCTAAATACCTATGAGAGACATTTTTCCCAAATATGTTTCCATCATTTTAGGCAGAGTTCAGTACATAAGTATTTGAACGGTGACACACATTTGTAATGTTGCCTATGTACACCACCACCATGTCGTCCAGTTCTACTCTCAGTAGGTGCCTTCTTGACTGCAAACAACGAGGGTTTACACCAAGGTGCAAACAAAACTCATAATGCTCAAGTACAGGAAGGCCAGATTCGAGTTTGCCATAACAGCTTGCCCAGATAAAACTGAGATTAAAATGTACCAGATTGATGAGAAGGGAAAACTGTGGCAAGGGAAAGGAATCGCTCACGATCCCAAGCGTGCCACATCTCCTGTCAAACATGGTGGAAGCGGTGTTGGCATGGGCGTGTATGGCTGCCAATGGAACTGGGTCACTGGTGTTTATAGACTGCTGATAGAAGTGGCAATTCCGAAGCGTATAGGGGCTATAATCTCGACAGTCCTCCATAGTACAGATGGATATTGATGACCAAAAACACACTGCAGAGGCAACCCAAGAGCTTCGAGGCAGAAATGGGACATTATTCAGTGGCCAAGTCAGTCACCAGAACTCAAGCCAAAAGAGATTTTTAGCACTGAAGACAAAACTGAGGGCAGAGAGACCCACAGAGCAGCAACTTAAAGCAGCTGCAGTAAAGGAGCATTCATCACAAAGGATTTTAAGTATTAAAAACAATCCTTCTATTTCAACAATCCTCAGTTTTATAATTATGTTACTTTGTCCAATTACTTTTTAGACTGAGCAACTATGTATAGAGATGGTCGTGATTCCCAGATGGTTATTGCAATTCTCTCATTAAGCGTCTTGAATTAAAGCTGAGTCTGCACTTAAACCTCATCGTGATTGCTTAATTTCAGATCCATTGTGGTGGTGTACAAGGGCATAATTACAAAAATTTTGTCACTGTCCAAATACTTATGTTCCAACATTCGTATCAAGTGTTCTTTTTTCTTACACATTTGGTTTTAATTAGCCATTTTATGGCACAAAAAGGGGATGTGATGTCATGATTGGCAGCTGCTCAGTGAAATATCTGACGTCATGGACACAGTGGCAGAATACTGTGTAGAAACTGTACGCAAGAGTGTGGAACCTCAGTAACCCTGACTTTGTAGAGCCATGATTGGTCTCTTTATTACAGCTGTTTTTCAATAAACTGATCTTTCATGATTGAGCTGACATCACCAGCAAAAGATTGTGGAGTCCATGTCCATGATAAGACTGGCTTCATTTTCATGAAGCAGGAGGAAGTGGACACGTCGTCCAGATTATTATATACAGTGTAAAGCTGAAACAAGAGGCTCTTTGTTCTATAAGTTTTTTTTTGTTTGTTTTCTACGATTAAGTAGAAGTTGGTCGAAAATATCAGGAAAACCAACACAATCTGGTGAAAAAAATTGTTTTACCACCAGCCAAATGAGATTCAGTTTATAATACCATCAATTTAACAGGGAAAACTAGAACTAACCCACATTCAGAAAGGCAGCAAGTGTTTAGGATCATACCCTGAAAAATGACTTTAAAAATTATTAAATGAAAAATGACACCTTAATGTCTCAGCATTAGCATTCTTCCACTCACTCTCGCTCTCTCTCTGTCTCTCACTTTCTCACACACAGACACGGACACGCACATGCACACACACAATTTTGATAAGAACTATGTGTAATGGATCCACTGTGGTTAAAAATCAACCCCACAATAGCTGTGACTGCTGACCTGTGTGTGTAGCAGAAGCGTTTTGATTGATTGCTAAACCATCAGGCGACCGGAGTCATCTTCTGATTGTGCAGTAAATAATTCCACGAAGGCTTGATAGGCTGAACTTTGCAACATTTTCTCTCCTCATTCTCTGACATTTTTTGTTGTTGTTGTCTGCTGTTGAGTTTTTATTTTCGAGTTGTTTATTTTTTTGCATGTTTTACTTGAATGGCTGCCACATTTTGACCTCATGAGCTTGATCTCTTTAATTGCCTTGTCTTTCTTGCGGTGGGTTTTATTTGTTTTTGAGGTAGCTGGCTCACGGTTTGCGTTTCTCTTGCAATGTAATAGATTTTGCTATTTATATGTTGTTTATTTGCTACCAAATATGTGCTGATTATCGTCACACGGTCTCATGGGATAACTTTGGGTAGAGCAAGCTCTACCTCTCTGCTTTTGTTTAAAAGAAAACCTACTGCAAAGTGTTAAATCATCAGTAGTTTTTAATTTTCTAACCAATTCCTCCATAATTTAAGTGGTCAAACAGTGTGTAAAAAAAATCCAAAAAAGCCTCAACATGGCTTTTGTGTAGTTTTTTTTTTTTTTTTTTAATCATTAACTATATATAGATGTCTTATAAGTCACGGAACCAGAATTTTCTAGGAGAAAATCTAAGAAAACATGAAATTCTTTTTTTTTTTTTTACAAAACATGAAAAGAAAATTCTGACATTGAATCACTATGAGCAGGTTATTGTCAGTTGTTAGTGTAGCTGTAATGTACAAACTGTCATAGTATGTTATATCCTTATGTGAGCCTAACACGGGCCTTATAGATTTGAACATGTTGTATTTTTGTATTACAGTAATTTGCTATCTGTTTACATTTGGTATGATTTGAGAAACATCTTAACGTGTGTGTTTTATAAGTCTCCGATTTGATTAAGATCCCTCCCTTGTGCCTCTTTTATAAGTAGAGCATTGATATGCTTGAGTACATGGGTCCGTGCTATTGGTAGTTGTTTCTGGGTGTTTGTTTATTGTTACTTAATTAAAGATAGACTGCCATGTAGATCCACTCGTCTGAATATTGCAACTGGAGGCAACATACTGTGATTGTGGCTGATACACTGATGCAAGTTCCAAGCAATTTTGATGTAAAAGTACTTGCTTGTCTCGAATTGTTTCCCTTCAAAGTGACAACGGACTGAGAAAACAGTGTGTATAGCAAAATGTCGGCGTCTGCGGCCACCGGCAACACACAGTGCCATGAAAAAAACGCAGTCACTGTTTCTATTCTACATGAACATGCACTATAATGGATTTCCTCGGTGGACCAAAAGAAATAGAGCACTTTTGTTTGAAAAAGGGTTTTTTTCTTTGATCTTTCTATGTTGTGATAATGCAAATGTCCATTTATTTGATGTGTCCTAGAAGGATGTGATTAGTATTGTTTAGATTATGTCAATGTCTGTCTACCTCAGGGCCAGATCAAAGCTCGACCTGGTATCCAATCAGGGTTGTTCTTCTTGCCATGTGTGCAGTAAACTCCCCTCTTCATTACAGCTTTGTAACACAGTGTGTGAAAGTGTTTTCTCAGTGTGGGTTCAGGCACAATTCTGTATGCGTCAGTGTTCGGTGGCATGGTTAAAAAAAAAAAAAAGAATAAAACAATTTACTATTTTATGCATTCTGTCTCTCAGGCCTACTTATTGTGGATCTGCATTTAAAAATTAAGACACATCCAGTCATATCGAATGAGCTTGAGTAGCCAAATGTCAAGCTGTGGCCTTGTTTTTTTTCCTTAATTAAAATCTCCATCTTTGATATCTGGTTAGTATTTAAATTCACTGACTTCACTGTTATCTACTCTCACCAGGTATTTACAGTAGTTTCCGTTGCATTCTCAGTCTGACCTCTTCTAAGGTTGAGTTGGTATCTGTGGCTGGGAATCACTGCTGTAATGTCCAACTCTCTGCAGCCTTTGTGGCCCTAATTCAACCCCAACATTTCACTTTTACGGCCCTGCTATGGCCCCACCTATCATCTGGACACAGACAATGCTGCTGATCCCTCTTAACAGTTTATTGGCTCCTGCCGTAAACCTTCCCAGTCTCATTTTTAGACTTAAATGTGTCATCTGGGCTACTTGCAAACAGCTGGAGTCTCCCCAGGCTCTGTGGTGACCCCTGATGGCAGTCTGCCAGAGCCACAGCTGGCTTATTTCTTATTCCAGATGTGGAAGGAGCTGGAAAAAAAAAACCTATCATGTCTCCCATTGCTCCCAGTGAAGCACAGTGAAAGTGAGAATGTTGAAATAATGGCAGGCCTCTAATTACAAGCGCTGTCGGCTTTTACTGTAGGCTGCATTTATGTGATGCTAAATTTTTTATCTTCCTTTGTTTACAGTGCCAGAGCAACGTGCCTCTTTGGTTTCCTCTCTATCACCCTATTCTACCTCTGAAGCAGCGGTAAGCTAGAGATGTTTTATTGTGTAATCTGTTTTTCTAGCCAAATGAATTTAACCCTCTCAACAAAATTCCAGCATGCAGTGTTCAGTTTCCTTCTTCGATAAACTCACAATCTTGCTTTTTTAATGCTGTTTTTTGTTTTTTCTGCTCCTTCAGTTTGCATACAGATGTACTTTCAAGTTTCAGTTTAATGGTGGTGTTTGACTACAGTCAGTTTTCTCTGCTGCACTCATCACCTGCTAAGAACGGTGCATATGTTTCAAGGCTTGAGTGCAGTAAAGGTGAAATCTTTGATGATGAGATTCTGGAAACTGACCAGGTCACTTGCAGCGCTTTAACACCACTATTGTTACAATAGTGTGACTCAAGCCAGTGGCTTCGAACAATCCCAAAAGGATTAACTCGGACAATAAATAGCTATTGTATGTTTGCTGCCTAAAATGATGGGGTTTTTTTCTGACGATACAGTATCTCTTGAGAGGTTCGACAAATCCGCCAAGAGAAAAATCACTTACAGGTCTCAGAATCTTTAAAAAGAAGCTGCATGTCTTTTTTGCTTTAATATTTAGGATCATAAGCCAAAACGGGTGGGAGCTACTGACACTGTCTTGTGTCAGTAGCTCCCACAAATGTAGGCAGATAGAGGGCGCCATAATCCAGACAAGGGGAAATACACAATATGTGACTCATCAATAGCATCTTCAAAGTTGCAGCAACATGCACCATCAACAAGTTCGGGTAAAAGATGTTTACGCCAAGAGGCCTCACACATTCATGTAGCTGACGGCTGAAACGGATGAGTTTACATTTAAATTTCAAATAAAGGTTCCCTGCTTTTACCCCTCCGTGGACCATCACCATATCATGGTGTTGGGATTTGAGTGTCCTAATGATCCCAAGAGCTATGCTGTCAGGCGCAGCAGCCCCTGGTAGGGTCTCCCATGGCAAGCTGGTCTTGGGTGAAGCGTCAGACAAAGAATGGTCCATAAAGACGTATATGGGAAGAAAAACATCAGAGGACCAGTGTGCCCTGCCTGGAGGGTTCGGGGAAGAGACATGGCTCCATCCTCCAGCAGGCCCACCACCTGCAGGAGGAAGCATATGGGTCTGGTGCAATGTGGATGGGATGGCAGGCCACTGCTGCCCCCGTGACCCAGACGGGAGCAGAAGACGACGATGACCATGCTCATTTTTAATTACTTTAAAGGCTACTTTATTGTGAATTCCTCCATTCGTTCCTGATGAAATTTAACCTTTTTAATGTTGGATTCATATTTTGTAATATTTTTCCCGCAGTTAATTGAAAGCTCATTTTGAGACTCTCAGGCCTTCCGTTATCTTAACGGTAGCTCCAGTGTCAGATGCTCTTCATCACCTCAGCAGATGGAGGACGGATGTGTCGCTCATGGACATTTGGAGAGTTAACAGCAGCTGTGAAACGAATGTTGAAAATTTTTAAACATTTTCATTTGATCTAGTACTGGGGCGGGTTTGATTTTCATTCCTTCAACTTTAATTCCTTCACCAAAATTGAATTATAGCAGTATTGTAACAAGAAATAAAAGAAAAATATCACCCCTGTAACCCATCCGCCTCTGATCTCCACGCTGCCTTGAGTCCAAGGCCACGCTCAGTGGAGGAGCAGATTGAGTGGGAGCCAGTGTTAATGTAATCTCCTCTGTTTAATTAGAGAGAGCATGGTGGGCAGCTAAACCAAACCACATTACCCACCATCTGGTGGGGAGAAGCTCTACCCACCCTCACTATCATTAGCCTCTACAAGACAGGACACAAACACATACATGACAGCTATTTATTCATCCTGCCACTTTCAATACAGCCACAAATGCATATCGTTTAGTGGCTGCGACGAGGGGGTGAGTACTCATGCTTAGACCTGTCACAAATGTATTGTCATGTAATTATAATACGCTGCATGCTGAAACATGCAAATTAAAATGGCTGTCAAAGACCGCTCTATGACAATTTTGCATAAAGTCACATATTGTTCAACACAGATTCGTGGATAAAACAATAAAACACCAATGACGTCCAGCAGTGACTCCAACACATTCCACGTTAACGAGAAGAATGGAAAAGTCCAAATGATAGCAAAAAAAAGGCAAGTTAATGTGAAACACTTTGTTATAGAACATTCGGGTGAACATGAGATTGCCAAATATTTATACAAATATTACTCCAGCTGTTGCTTTGACTTATGTGCAAGGTTACTCTCACCAGATCCCATAGTGAAAGTGCAGAGACAGCCACTAGAGGGCAGTATGCAACCACAGCTGATATGCATCCCAAACTACAGGAAGGGTTCAGGCACAGAGGTTTAAGCTCTCTGCAGAGCTTGACTGACAGCCAGCAGAGCAACACAGGTACTGAAGCATTGAAGAGGGAGCCACGTGTGTGCATGTGCGTGTGTGTGTGTGTGTGTGTGTGTGTGTGTCTGGTGAGCAGGGTGCACAGATCAGTAGCTTGTAGCCTCACTCTCTTCTGCATCTTAACCTAGACATCCATCAGTGCTTTACTTGAACACCTGACTGTGTCTTGACCTGCAGAGCCGGTCGGCATGCTTTGTCAAACTTAAAGGCCCCACTCAAGTCCCTTTTTTGGACCATATAAATGTTCTATAATAGTAGATGAATTTATTTGACATGTAAGTAGCCAGGGGGGTTGTGGGTGTTTTTTTTTTCAACATTTCCCTCTTAGATGTTTGTGGCAGAGTTATTGATCTTAACACACTGACAGTCATAGCCAAGGCAGGCCTAGAGGCCATGCTAACTCGTCTTTAGTTGTGCCTTTCTCTACAGTCAAAGCTCCACAGCTCTGCATTGCCATAAACCATTAACACGGGCTGGAAGATGCAACGTCACACCTCAAACTGCAACATCTTAAGTGTGCTGCTCAAGGTAAAATCAAAATGGCCTGTTTTCAAAACTGGACAAATCCCAGCTCAACTACCAGCCACATGATGCAGCTTCAAGTGTAAGATCACGTGCTGTAAATGAGAGAAAAATAGAAAGCGGATATCAAATTAAAATACATAAATGGTTGGAATGCCCATCTAGACCAGCTAAATTAAAGAGCCTACTCTGATAAACCCCTATGAAAAATTAAATCTTCAAGTAATTATCTTAAATAACCTTCAGTGTAAAATAATTCAACTGAGCACACTTGAACCGTAGCAGGTGGATCCAATGAAGTCACACTTGAGTTCATTTGATGATGCTGAGACACATTACACAAAAAAGCATTGGGGACCGGTATGTTTGGGTTATCACTCCGCTCCATTCTGCCCGCATCTGTGCGCAGGCCAAACTTTAATGGCCGTCTCTGCGGAGAGTTCACGGTCAAAGTCTCATGATGTCACACACATCACTGACAGGGCTTTTTTTTTATGTCCTGATGGCCTTAATGTTGGCAACAACCTTGAAGGCAAACCCTATCCAAACCTTTAAAGAAGCTTTCCTGTTTTCCTGTGGAGTTGGAAGCTACTGTGGGATTTTGCAGGCAGGCACAGAGAGACAGATAGAGAGAGAGAGAAAGAGAGAAAGAGAGAGACAGAGAGAGAGAGAGAGAGAGAGGGAGGACACAACAACACACACATCAAAACA
>CAAKHG010002289.1:7093-25185 GCA_901007715.1 Dactylopterus volitans
ATTTCCCACCTTCAGACGCTTCCCAAAAGCAACGTTTTTTGACAGATTGTGTTTATTTTGGACTGACTGCTGTGTGTGTGGTAATTAAGGGATTTTCAAAAATCAGAATTATTAGGATTTCATTGCAAGTTTCAAAAAGTGGAGTGGAGCATCCGATCAGGTTAATGTGTTTTAAACCAGCTCCGGGTCATAAGATCAGTGACTCCTCGATGGAAATGATGTATTGATCATCTGTTGTCTTTAACAATTACTGGAAGAAAAAATAGCCCCTACCAAGTGCAGATCACTTTGTGTTATGCAGAATGCGAAGCATCTGTCTGCGGTTTGGTCTCATGGAAGGTTGTGAACAGACAGTAGTTTAGGGATACATCTCCCTCTTGTGGTGCAAACAAGGCTTTGTATAAACATACTGTGTGTCAAAACTATAGCTATGTGGATTAGATGAGCAGTCAAAAGCCAACGTGGAAAAAAAACCCAACTTTTTTTGGCCATTGCTCCATCCCTCCACCATGTTCAGTAAAATTTGGATAAGAACTTTTTGCATCATCCTGCCGACAAATAGATGCAGGAAAAAAATAACCCTACTGGTGGAGGTAATTTATCATAGTCAATGTAACTGCTTTTTATTCCATCAAGCAAAAACAAGTGTATGCTTATTGCTTTTCAAAAGTGAGGTTTTCCAACAATTTCTCCTTATTGTTAATTTAAGATATTTGACTTCTTTGAACTTTGGTCAACATCTCGAGTTTGTTGAAACAAATAGATCAGTGATTAGGCTTTATTTGCAGCCTCATTTGGATGACATCATTAAATACCCAAATACTTATTCACGCAATTTTCACGCTCAGGTCTTGCGTTCTGTGTTTTCTAAAAAACGTCTGGTCATAACTTTTGCGTTTTAAGTTAACTGTGTGTGGAGGCAGCTGTTGATTCCACTTTATGATTCATCTTATTAGATCTGCACAGCTGCCTCTCACAGCAGAGACATGCATTTAGTCAGATTTATTCACTGTTTCGCCAAAGAAAAAAATAGTTAACCGTCATCGAACGTGAGCGACGCCCCCCACACACCTGTGGCCGTTGATGCCACCTGCTGGAACAATTAATGCATTACAAGATTCTACAGGTTCAACCGAAGATAGCCAATGCAAGTTTTGATTATATGTAAGTTGCAAAGGTCTGAACTTTGGTTTTACTTCCTAGAAAATACACAGTTAAAAAGGGTCCTTACGAGGTCGCATCACTGTTGAACAGGTGGAAAACATGCACTTGTTTAAAAAGTTTAACAGCTTTATTGAGACTTGGGGCCCTAAACTCCATGCACAACAGGATGAATGAGTAGAAATTTACTTCATTTCACCACTGAAATGCAAGAAATCTCACAAAATTTACAGAAGATCCTCCAACAAACACAAAGCCAAATAAAAATATAACAACTAATCATGGTTTCTACACAGGCAAGAAAGGCAGCGTGTACTTAAATCCTAATAGCGAGTTGAAGGATGGTTCTACTTTTTTTTTCAGCTGCCATAAGAAATCACCAGACTATGATTCAGAACTTTGTAAATACTTTGATCTTCTTTGGGAGTTTAGGTCCCATACATACAGGTTTCTACTCCTAATACAATTTAAATATATATTATTAACTTCATAAACAGTGGACAAGTCAGCAATGGGCCCCAAACTCTTTCAAATCAAAAAGTCTGCAACAAAACTATCAGCCTACAATAAAACATCTTTATTCTAACAACTGTAAAAACCGTTTTTCTATAACTGAACTAACAGTCTGCAATCCCATGTTTACAGACTGGTTTAACCACACACAAGCCTGGACATACACCGATCAAGCGCAACATTATAACCACTGCATGTTTACCGTAGAATATAATGAGGCAGACCTACAATAAACGTCTTTATAGAGTTTTATGTTGAATTTCTATTGAATCTATTTGAGAGAGGCATCGATGTTTTTTATGATCGTTACTGGGACTATCATTTGTGATACTGTTGAACTGACATGGGTTCTACTGAGAGGTGTCTCTAATATTTTGGTCATCCCACTCATGCATTAGGGTGACAAAAGTTTAGGGACACCTCGCAGTGTAACCCAGTACAGCTCAGCAGTATCACAAACTCCAGTCCCAATAATAATCATTAAAATAAGTCAGCACCTCTCACAAACAGATAAAAAAAAATTTCAACATCAAACGCATCCTGAAGGGAGAATTTATTGCAGGGCTGTTGCACTATAATCTACGTTTAACATGCAGTTGTCTCTATGTTATGCTTGATGGGTGTAACATAATGCGCCCTCTCCACCACTTAGAATTAGTCATCTTCACTGAAGATGTTGAAGGTTAAACTGGAGATGAAATGACATGGCACTGTAATCAGATCACATTTGGGTAAGTCAAGATGGAGGTGCGCTGTTTGGGATGAGCCAAATCGGACAGTTTCAGCTGTTTGACATGATTCCAGCCATTTTGATTAGCAATGATTAAAACATGCCTGGCTTAACCAGAAAATACTAAAACGGCATGTTAAATGTCAGCTTTAAAAGTTTTTTACAAGTTGCTGGACTTCAGGAAGAAATCAAGTCAAGAAACTGAGATGGACTCAGCTCTGAGCCTCCCTTTACCACATACTTCTGAGCAAGAGAATATACAAATAATGAGTAACAATTCATCTCTGGTCGGGCTGTACCTATTAACCCTTTCATTTTAGCAAGTGGACAAATAGCAGGTGAGAAAGTATTTTACATCTATTGAGAAAAGACATTCTTGTACATGAGGTACAAATGGATGGGTAGTTTGCATTTTATTCTGTGCTATTACCCTTTCATGTTTTGATGTGTGTTACCAAAAGGTAAAGAAAAATTGATTTAAAATATAATAACCACACAAAACCTACAGTGTTGGCTAGATAGTTAATTAATATCATAATTCTGCTATGACCCTTTACCTTTGAGCAGTAGCCGGGACAAGATTAATAGTGTAGGAAACACAAAAATGACACTACAAAGCTGTATGGTTCGTGATTTGTGTCCCTGTGACTCGTCCATGAGCCGGTAGATTGCAGGTCAGCAGAATAGTGATGAAACGCTGCACTATGCATCAGCTGATGCTGTTAAGACTTGCAACCCCTTGGCAGCAATACAAAGAAAACCTTTAAAATAATGTAAGATGTGTAGAGTAGTAATTCATTGCCATAGAAACCTAACCAAGGTTGTGAATTAGTCTTTCTTCTTAAAACTGTACCATAAATGTAACAGTACATAACAAAAGTACAAAAATACACTATCAAAGTCTATGAATGAGCTGGAGAGCAGACTAAGGTTTGGTTGTGTTTAAGCTAGGCTGTACTCAGGTTACAGTGCTGTTGAGCTCCAATGTGCCACATTACTGAGTCACACACTGTCTGTAGGGTCTTTGAGAGGGCTGAGGGTCAGACAGTCAGACGGTTGTTGGAAGGCTGTAGGGGGCTCCAGGAAGCTGGATGGGCAGATGTGTCCTGTGAGTATCCCGATGCTCGAGTATCACAGCACGACTGGTTTTCCTCTTTGCTTATCCCAGCTGTACACAACCGCCGGTGCCTCAGCAGCCGGTCTGTTCGTGAGAAGTTCTGGAGCCGGGTAGAGAAAGGTGCATGTTTCAGCCAGTGCGGCATGACAATGTTACCGACACTGCAGCGACGGTCGGCCCCTGATGGTTTCAGGTGCCGAGTAACACAAACTAACGTGTAAATCACAATACCTACATTGGGAAAAAAAAAAATCAATCAATCAATCAACTGACCTGATGGCAGCGATCACACTGGTACGGCTTCTCCCCACTGTGCACTCTCTTGTGTCGGTCTAGGTGGTAGCGCTGAATGAACCGCATGTCACATGCATCACAAGCAAATGGCTTTTCCCCTGTAAACAACCACAGGTGAACCCATTGCACACATCTATTGGGAATTACTGCATCTTTCACTTAAAGGTTATGTTACGGGGGCTGATCAAGACCACACTTTGAGAAAAACTCATGAAAAGGCATAACACAGTAAGTTCATGCCATCTGTAAACTAATGTTATACATTAAAATACGGTACCCATTTACAATCATTTCAATTGGCTTTAGAGATGTTTTTTTTTTTTTAGTTTAATGCCAGCATATGGAGCTGTGAAATAATGGATGCTCCAATAAATGTAAAGCACAGACGAAGCGAATGATGCAGAGAAATGTAGTTTGGGGGTCCTCACCTGTATGTGTGAGTATGTGTCTCTTAAGGTGGTAGCTGCTCCGGAAAGCTCCATAGCAGTGATCACAGATGAAGTTCTTCTGGACTTTGGAACTGTCAATATCCATGTCGATTGCAGGAAGTAAAGGCTGACAACAAGAACAAAATTAATTCAAGTCTCCCTCGAGTGAAAAATGTGTTTTTTTTCCGGTTCCGGTCCACTAAAATGAATGACGCGTGTGCGTTTTGCCACATTCATCCGCTGGAGAGGGAAAGTTTGTCCGTGCTTTCCTTAAAATCTAATGAGGCTGGATGCATGATGTTTGACATGGAGTTTGTATTGGAATGAAGAAGAGGGGGTAGAGACTTGGTAGCGTGGGCCAAAGAAGGAATGACCATATTTCTGATTAACTGAGTTTTTTTTTTTTTTTTAAACATCAATCGTGGTTGAGGTCTGCACCCTGAGTGGCCCTTTTCTTCTTAAGGTAAAAGTGTAATTTAATAGCTTACATTAAACACCAGGCAAAAATTATTACTTAAAAACACATTTGAAAAGCATCTTCAAAACTGACCGGAGCAAGTTTTACTCTTTTTGCAGAATGAATGTGTAATTTTGAAAAATTCTTACCTCCACTTCCTCTTTAACTTTGTTGGATGATTTTTTGTGCTTTTTCTTGGGTTGCATATTCTGGTTCGCTTGCATGTCCTTTCCTCCAATAATTCTGGATGAGTGATAATCCCCATCCTTTCGGATCAGCTGTGAAAAAAAAAAAGAAAAAGTAGTGGGTAAGCGGCATAGCACCACTACAGCATCAGAAAACACACACTTGCTTGCAATCAAGCAGCAAAGATAGTGTCAAATAAGAAAATTACATATTCACCAATGTATAATACAATATACAAATACAATTCACAAAATCAGCAGCTCCAAGCAGCAAAAATGGAAATATATGTATAACAACAATGTATTCTATAATGTAAACACATCTGTATTGATACTTTCCGTTGAAAACTTTATTTTACTCGTGAAAGTCAAGTTTAGAAAACACAACATTAACCACATTTCCAATTGACCCTGCCCTTTCTTTAACTAGTTAAAACCCAATAAAGACTCTCCTATGGTGAGCATGGCTGGCATCTCTCTCACCAGTGGTGGACAGCTCCCAGCTGAAAGGTGGCCCATGTGGCTATGCTGGGGTTGTCCATGGTGAACTTGGTGACCGTGGTGGTTGTGGTTATGCGAATGGCTTTGGTGGCTCTCAGGACTGGCCCTGTGCCCCTGACCCAGAGCTGATGTCATCTTCTTCTGGCCTGGAATGTTGTTGGCTTGCATTAGGGCCATGCTGGACAGCACCGCCTCACAACCCAGCAAGCCAGCCTAGCAACACAAACAACACATCAGAGCAGAAAGAGGAAGCCATGGGACTCCTCACGGAGACATGGAGTCGGGGAAGGAAAGGGAGCTGAGTTATGGAAGAAGCAGAGAAATGCACTAGCACTGGGACCACACATAAAACCATGATGGTGATTCTGGAGATGATGAGACTTCCACTGACCCATTTCATATGGTCTCGAACAGAGTTGTTGGAATGGTGTGTCATCGCCGTAGTTTGAATGCGTGTGTGTTTGGGAGAACAGAGGGAACTTCACTCAGGATGAGGGGAAACAGAAGAGACCACACACACCCAAATCATCGAGGGCCAAAGCCTGGAAGTAAAGGCATGACAACATAAAGCTTTTTCCGTGCTGGAATTCGGAGCTGGAATACCAGACCAATCGACTAAAATTTCATAAATCACCAATTTGAGATGTAAAGAGACTGTATTCAGAAATTTAGATCACGCACGAATATGTGCAGTGTGTCAGGCAAGAAAGCCCCAATGGTTTGGTGCACGTCAAATGTTTCCATGGCTGACAGAAAACAAGAGTGTCAGGTAAAAGAAACACAAAGAGGGAAATCAAATGAAAGAAAATGAAGACAATCTTTCAAAACAAGACAACTGTATAATTGTGGTGCATTTACAATAAAATTATGTCTACATGGAGCAAGACTAACAGCATCTAGAAGCAGATTTGTTTGGCTCACAAAAAATTGTGCAATACAGTTTTTGCAACCCTAAATTATGCTGTTTAGAAATCTTAAAAAAAGAGCACAGGCACACCATGTGATGATTTTTGAACTACATGAAAGCTAGTTAGTATAACATAGCTATATAAGTAAGACCACTAAACTGAAGCTTCTAAACATAGTCACGCAAATACTGGCGTCACTGAGTCTGCATCTTAGCAAGTTGTGGTTGGCTTGTGTCGCACAAATGAACTGATGTGAAAGACAGTCATCAATCAGTGGGTATTTTAAGAGTAATGAATACTATCTAAAGGAGTGAAATCACATGATGACAACCCAACATCACAAACACATACCCATTGTTTAGAAACAAATTAAAAGCTGAATTAAAACCACTTAGCATGTGTCTGAACGAATTCATGTTCTTCTGAAAAGATAGCCTGCAGTAAGGATGAATTAATGTTTGATCTTTGTTAATGTACATATTTGGCAAAAAATAAAAATAAAAATGGAGGCCACCCCAAAGCGTCCAGATTTAAAGAAAACTTAAAATTGACAAATGAAATCTCTCTCTTATCAAAAACCACTGGTATATTTTATTCCTGTACATCACAGCACGGCTCACTACGGTCGTGAAAATGTAACATAACATCTGTCTGTACAAGATGTTAAAAGATATTAAGATATTAAAATGCAGCAGTCTGACCTTAAAGTTTTACGAAGGAACCCGAAACTAAGTGGTACATGTTTCTTTGTATAGAGACAACAGGTGATATTGTTATAAACTCACAAATTTCTTGGCTTTATAGTTTGAGTTAAGTATTAGTTAAATGCCGCCAAGCACATTAGCCCTGGCTGAAATTATTATACCACATCAGACACACTGATTATTCAAATAATATGGCAAAAAACTGTTATTATTATTTTAATAATGTGACCTTCTTACGTTATTTTGTTATTGTATTTTAAATTCTCATCTATCTTTAAGTACATCGGGCATGTTCCGGGAAATCTGATTAAAACGTTACGCAGCTATGAAGACAAACTATAGCAAATAAAGAGTATACGCTCCCGCTGTGGCCCATTGAGAGCACATGGAAACGTCGTCATTTATACCCGGAGTGAAACGTAGAGGCTTCATTTATTTCATGCACTCTGGGTTTGGGCTAACATTTGTAAAAGCGTGGCTCTTTCCAGAGCGGACGTGGATTTTCTGAAAAAAATTTAACCGGTCAGAGTGAGTCCAAATAAGCTAGCTAGCAACTTATCCTTCAACCCCCCCCCCCCTGGAAAGTGACCATCTCCGAGCAAGTTGGTTTTATTAATCGGACGGGACTGCATCGAAAGGACTTTGTAGAAGCTAACGGGTGGATTTGAACCGCAATTTTTAGAGTTTAAACGTAAAAAGTACGAAGCATGGCCGGGGACTCTGCGCCAAATGAAACAGAATAGGCTAACCTAGCTAGCTAGCTAGCCGGTCGTTAGGTTTTGGGGCAACTCTTGCAGGGCTGAACCCCCACCCCCCGCCCCAGACAACACAACAACAGCCAGGCAGGGCGTGCGGGCGCAGTACCGACCACCAAATATCGCCTCCATCACTGCTACCGCCGTCCGGAGGGCCGCAGTAACAAATCACAGACAGTATAAAAAGTGCGCTAGATGCGCTCAAGTATCGACTTCCTACCTTTTGATTTTGCGAGTTTTGTAGGTTATTATTTCTTGTCGCACTTCCAATTTTTTCTCAGTTTACAAACACTGGCAGGAAACACCACCGGAAGTGCTCCCCAGGGAGAGCTGTGATTGGTCACCCGCGCAGTCATGTGATTGATTGGGACTGACCCATATATGCAGCCATGTTTGAGAGGGAATGGTGGAGGTTGCTGATGTCATCAGACAATAGTGAGTTTATGTGGTCTTGACTCGGAATTATCCAGCCTTGATGAACGATTAAAAGTTGTTTTTAATAGTAGTTGGTAACGTTACAAAAAAGACAGTAATTTCAAATTTATTAAACATGAGCATCAATTGATCCATCCATTGATTCACAGTAAATGATCTTGAAATTTCAGTTAGATTAAACATATTACAATTCTCAATACATTACGTCAAGAATGAGGTACTTCTAAACAAACAAGATGTATACATCTAATAAATTAGGGAGGCGGGGTGGGTTATTACAAATCATTTCCCAATCTTTCAATTTCATCAAGAAAGTAGTCCATGTCCTCCCTGGAAACCAGGGGTGAGAATACAACCACACGGAAAAAGTTGACTTTGTTTCCCAGAGGCTGGTAGCCCACCATCATCGTGCCTTGCTTTACCATGCGCTCTTTGATGACTGGAGCCACCTTTAGCAAAAATCAAACAAACAAAACAGAATCAACTGTTTGGTTAAATGTGCTAAATGTGGCACATAAGTGCCACATAATGAGAGGGTGCAGTTACTCAGTGTATCAAATATACTGATGTAAAACACAAACTTACTTTTGCCAATCTGTTCCAGTAATCTGCATCCTCTTCCTGTCCTCTCAGGCTTGGTGGTATAAACCAGAAGCACACATTCACAAATTCTGGCTGTCCGTGGAGACAAATACAAGCAAACAATCACATTTTTTGCTGAAAAACTAAAATGCCAAATGTTTTGCTGTACTTGAATTGTGAACTTGCCTCTCCCAAAACATGAAAAACTTCTCTTTTTTTCATTTGCTCCACCAGGTACCTGCAAGAGATTTGACTTCAGCTTTTGCAGTCTCTCAGCCTGAATCACAGCTCTAAGATGCGGTTTAAAAAAGTCTGCAATGTTGGTGTTATCTAATCTATTTTGCTCATTGTCCTACACAGTGTCAAGCTCATGTGGTGCTGGAGCTACATGCCTTAATTACCTTACATGGAGAAAAGCTTTGTCAACTCGCTCTGCAAAGCCATTGGAGCCAACAGCCTTCCACATTAACCACAACTTCAGACAGTCGGCCTTGCGGCTGCACTGCACTGACTTATCCCCAATGTCCAGATTTATGTCATAGAATTTGTCCTGCTGGAAGAGGTATGTGGCATTGGCGCTGTGGCACTGCTTCAGCAAGTTCTAAGGACAAGCAGAAAAATTACCATCAAAGACATTTTTGCAAAAGATTTATTCCAAATGTAATATAAAATGTTTAACCTTTTGTTAAGTAAAATCGAGGCCTTTAGAAGCTATGACACTTAATGAAACAGGAAGAGTGTGTTCTATAAATGCTGCTCTTATTAGTTTTCTGCAGCCACTGTTACTGTTATTAGTCATTTTCCATATCGTTCAATATTGTTTTATTTTCTGTTCTTAGCCCTCTGTCTGTAAATTATTGCAGAATCAATGTCTAATCAAGAAAAACAAAAGAAGTGTAACTGTGAAGCCAAACCGTGGTATCCTTTATCAGCAAGGCAGAACACTGCAAACCAGCCACCAGCATCTTGTGTGGATTCCAGGCTACTGAATTTGCTCTTGTTGCACACACAGACACATACAAACACAAATATAACAAACAATGTGCTGTTTGTATTATCTGTATGACCATATCTGCCCATATATTGCTAAATGCACCTTCGTGGCATGCGTATTAATACCTGGCAGCCCCTTTCATCAGATGACTGTGTTGCTCAGAAAATAGCACACTTCCTCCCCAGGCAGCCTGAAACAAACAACAAAATAGCTTGAACTATGCTCCCTGGAAACGAGGGCTTGTTCACAAGTATGGATTTGTGTTCCACTGGATGACTGACTGACATCGACATGCATCCAGAGCTTGTGTTTCTCACAGACATCAGCTATGCGGTCCAGTGGGTCAAAGGCCCCCCGCACAGTGGTGCCTGATGTGCAGCTTACTAGAAATGGCACTGCACCCTGAAAGGAGCACAATGAAGGTGAACAGTCTTGTGATCTACAACAAAACACATTGGCTTCATGGTTAGTTATATCTTGCAGATATTCAGTACTTGCCAGACTCACATCATGAATTAAAAAAAAACAAAAACAAAAAAAACAACTTCAATTATATGCATGTTTGATTGGCAGAATAACTAGGCAAGTGTGATATAGATTGTCCCTGTGCTAACAACCGCCTCAATTCCAAAGCTGAGATCCACATCTGACACACATGAATACCTCTTCAAAGAGAGGAGAATTCAGACTGAATGCAAATCCAGAACGAGGCTGGGAAGGTCGAGGACGTTACCTTTCCGATGGCACGCTCTAGTGTCGCAGCTTGTATGCAGAGCAAATGAGCAGCAAATGTTTACGAAGACCGCCAATTGTGAGACGCAGGTCAGGTAGGCATGTGACTAGAAAGTGACCTCAGCGCTTGCCCGAGTCACAGTGATTCTCCTTTGAACTTGCCTGTGATTTTGCAAGCTGAATCTTTTCCTCCAGGTCATCTGGAATCATGCGGCCTCTGTAGGATGTTAGAGGGCAGAGATGAAAATCAAAGAAACACAAGTCAGGTGAAATTATCATCAGGGAACAACATCAAATTATATATTTTTTAAATCAGTGTTTGCTCTATTGACCTTTTATTTGGTTTAAATATGCCATCTTTCTGTGAAAGATATTATCAAAATGCTCATTTTAACTGACCAATGATAAGAAAACGAGAAGTTAATACGTTCAGATTAATGCCAAAATTATTGTTCAAGAGTAAAAAAAAGTCATCACTTCATCATTTTATCCTGTTAGACATTTGTCTAAAATGTTGTCAGTGTTGTCAGTGCATGACTCGTGCCCAAATATGTGTTGACTGATTTTACAAAAACCTTGCTCCTCCACCACTGACCACTAAAATCTAATCTGCTCATTCTATTGCCAGTGTGGAGGCGCTGCAATTGTTACATTCAAGAAGCTAGAATCGGAGAATTTCTGCATGATAAATAACACAGTTGAATATGCAAACTGATGCACTATTTTATTACTAAGTGAACTCTTTTAAATGAATACATTACCCATCATCCACTTTCACCAGGATGACGTTGTCTGTCCCAATGCCCAGAAGTGCAGCGCCTTTCTTTACAGAGTAGTGGCTCTGTAATCACATGTCAAATGTTCCTCTCAGTCATGACAATGTAAAGACAAATATACACCTTTGATAACGTTTCAGTCTTTCAGGTGTTAAGCAGCCGTTTCAGACCTCCAGAGATGTAAAGATGCTTAGTCGTGGGAGACCCCACAACCCTTGGCGTTTGACCTCTGGAAAGAGTCGGTAGCGTGCAAGATTCATGGCGTACATGTTAGAGGCAGATCCTCCAGGGCAGAAAATACCATCACCTTCTGTCCAGCCAATCAGCAGACGCAGGCCCCTCAGAACCTCATTCTCCATCAAGACAAACACGGGGGCCACCTCATAAGTAAAACTACAAAGACAGTTATAATGAAGATACTCCAGAAGAATTTTACCTTGAATATAAAGACAGTATCAATAAATATGGTTGACACAAGAGTGTGAAACCCAACAAAATATTACAGCATACCTACATTTATAATCTATAATTTTCTTAAAGTATCAGAAGTGTTGAAAACTGGTGATTTTTGCAGTCTGTCTTTCATTACCATAAATTGCAGCCTTCACTTTGGGCGATACAAAGAGAAGTGACCTGACTTGATTGAAAAAACACTGCCAAGCAAACACCTCTCCAAACTGAACTTTGAACTGAACTATATTTCATTTCTGCTTGTACGCTTATCTGCTTAACTGTTAATAGTTTATCTCACGCATTAGTGTTGAGAGCCTCAGTGAGGAACCGGCCAGTCAAGGAATGGTAGTCCACCCCGGCAAACTGCTGATTAAAAAAACGCGGGTGACCTGAAATAAACAAGTCAAATCATCAGTGACTAAGGCTCAATCTGTTCCATTGTGTCTACTTTTTCTGTCCGTCTTACTTGTCTTTATGCTGTACTTGGCGACATCTCTTACTCGCTCCAGGAGCCTGTGCTGCGGCTCCCCTGCATCTCTCAGCTCCAGATCCAGCAGCCGAGCCAGCTCCTCTGGCTCTTTCCACTCACAAACCTGTCCGGAAGAAAGCACTGATTAGGAATTTGGTTCAGAATACTTAATGTGACATTGTTGTGATTTTAAGCTTTAGGAGACCTTCTGTGTGATGTCTGTGCCTTTGCAGAGCACCTCCTCCACAATGATTCTGTAGGCTTCATTCAGGAAGAGTTGGCCCTCTGAATGGTCAATAAGAGGCTTGTCGAGGTCGCGTAGACTAACTGGTCGTTTTTCCTGCCCATCTGCTTTAATTACAATCAGCAAGCAATTGTAGAGGTTAAGCTACTTTGAATACAAAAAGGTGTATATAACGCATTGTACTTACATGAGAATGGGAACATATTTGCCACATCTATTGTTTTAAAAAGCTGCAAACTCCTTTCCTTTAACTAAACTGCACTGACTATGCAAGACGATGTGATATAAAACTGACACTGACTGACAACACAGAAAACAGGTAGACGGAGAGGGAGGGAACTTTCGTGTGTCAACCTTTGTTCCAGACTGAGTTACTTGGTGTTGTAATAGCTGAAGGAAAAGATCCAGAGGAAAAAGAAAACATTAACTTCCTTTTTTGAATTTAGCGTGTCACAAAATATTTCATTGGATTTAAACCATATTTTAAGAGTATCTTTTAGAGCAATTTTATGATAAGAAAATTCATAAAAACTCCAGCTGTGTTATGGTGAGTTTATTCAAATATGTTTTAGAGCAGTGTAACAGATTTTGGAGCCTCCCACCACCACTTCATACAGTAAAACTGCACATAAAAGAACACCTCTGTGGTTTTATGACAAAAATGTATACAGAGTAAACTGCACATTTTATTTCCGTGTATACATACACAGGTTTAATAATTATTATCAAGTCTGGAAGTCCAAGTGACAGCAAATATTTCCTACTTCAGCATGTATTGAAAATGTGCTGCATGCCTTTTCCTCGAATGTCGCTGATCCGCAACATAGTTGCAATACTTTTTTTGTATGGATAGACATCCGTTTCTTTATTATGCAAAGCACCGGCATAGTGAAAATACCTGATTTGGTAACCATTTGTGAACAACAGTCACAAAACATTTGCAATGCACAGACTGAGCTACTTACTGTACCACAGCCCATGAGTGATTTCCCCAGAGCTGGAGTGACTCCTGGATGTGGTGCTGACTGATGTTACTTGTGCTGCAGCTGTATTCAAACATAATCTACATCCACACTGCGGCACCACTGCCTTAACTCCTATGTGTAGTTCTACTGTATATTAGTGTATCATATTGAATTTATTAGATATTCTTTGTAATTAAAAAAAAATGCTAAAACTGTATAAAAGCATGCAGTAGTTTGTAGTTTGAGCAGCAGGAGGCCACAGATGCGCGGAGTGAGTGGCACTACATCGCTGGGGTGAAGGTACTGAAGATTCTCTGTTATTTAAAACTTTTGAAAAATTACGGAAAAGCATTTTTTTTTTTACAAACAAAGTGTTGTAGTTTGAGCAACAATTGATGTGTACAGTGAATTTGATGAGACTAAAACCTGTAATAGTCAAGATATTTGATTGATTTATTTATTTTTTTTATACCATTTTTTGTAAACTGGAGTTGCGCCTGGTAGACGGCCCCTCCGCTGCTTACCAAAAACACAACGTAATGTGCGTAGCTGGTTTCGCCGCCTGTTATCTTATCGTAACAGTTGCAAACGCGGCTGATTTTTGCAACGTTTCCTCCATGACTTTTTAACCACGAAAGTTCGAACGTGTGTGTGTGTGTGTGTGTGTATTTGCCCAATTTTACCAGCCTCCCATCTACCGTCTGCTCAACCTGCGGCAGTTGTTGCCGTTACCCCTCCTGCGGGCTCCGCAGCAGCTTCTGTCCGCGGGAGTCCTACAACTATCGCTGCGTCGTGAGCCAATATCAGACTTTTTTTTTTTTAGCGACTTGGCTAACTTGCTTCTACGATGACACATATACAAAAGAACGGCCTTTCAAAAAACCCGTTTGCACAGGACGACGCACCTGCGTGCAGGGTCTCCTCTGCCTCTTCCCCCCAATTCGCCGTCTGCATCATGGAGACGTTTATCGTAAATTCTGAGCCTCTTCTGTCAGTTAGCAGTATATTAGCAGTATTAGCAGTTAGCATAGCCTCCGGCACTGACACTGGAGCTGGTCAACCCCAGTGGCAGTGTGGTCAGGGAACAAATCCGGGGTAGGGGTAAGGGGGGGATCAAATGCTCAGACCGGATTCATTTAGTTGTTAATTTGACGCAGAAACGGAGGAGGAAGCACAGCATCGAATTTTTATTTATTTTTTCCCGCTTTAGGGGGACCGGGTTCCACCGCAGGTGAACGCTTCAGGGGACCGCTTGTGGCCGCTGAATTTAACGACCCAGAGTGCAGGAGGCTCTCCAGGCTCCTTTAGCTTCAGACCTGCAGAGAAAACCGCATTTCCCCCACAAATAAATATAAGCTGATGCTTTCACAGTGTTTTGATGAGACCAGCTTGTAGTGTAGTTTGTCTTTCTATTGTTGGCAGATCTGTTCGGATGTAACAGACTTCTCTTTCTTCGTGTTTCTTCATCTGTTCTCAGGGGTCCTATGTAGGAACATCAAACAGATGATTTTGACTAATTCCTTGAATCAGCAGTGAATGAAACCCCACTACCAGAGACAGTAAAAAAGATGACGAAATCTGACCTTTAAATAAAAAAATTACTAATTATTTTTATACAAATATTTTTCAACTGCAGTGTCACAAGTAGAATAGGACAGTAGATGATCATCGACGAGGAAGGTTCCAAAGCTACTCATGATAATAGTAAGGAAAGTAGTGGTCACGTTTTTATGAGAAACAGATAAAGATAAAAAAAAAACCCAAAAAAAACAACTTCCCATTAAGGGTAGTGAAAGTCTCAGTCAGTCTCCAGCAGGAAGTCAATGCTCTCAGGTGGCAGAGCCCAGCTGTCCTGACTAAGCAGCGAGTGCAGGCGAGAAGCGGTGGCCTTCTCCCTCTGGCAGCTTTGCCAGTAACGCAACATCGCAAATACCCGCTCCACGTGGGTCGCATGGTCCTCTTCGATCTGCTCCAGCTTCACAGAGGACAACTCCAGCGCCAGTCTGCCGATCTCCCTCCAAGATCTGCCAACAGCGCGAGCCACGAGCATCAGCTGCTTCTCCTTCACCAAGTGAGAACCTGTCAAGATAACAGAGGCGGATGACGGAGCTGATGCTTCGGCAGCGTTATGGTGAGAACGCCTTGAATGTTTGTCTCACCATTGTTGCAGATCTGTTTGGATGCAACAGACTCTTGTAAATCAGTGGCTGATTTTCTCTTTGTTCCCGTTTCCCTCCGACAATCTAAACAGAAAAAAAAAATTAAGAGGTGGAAAGAGGAAATCTGGCAGTGCTTAAAGTGAGATTGTTGGTTAATACCAAGAAGGAGGTTTTCTACCTGAAGCCAGTGTGCAGGCTTCCAGATGCTTCATAAAGTTAAGCATTGGGAAGGCTTCCTGCAGAGCATGGTCCTTCAGTAGCTCCAGGAGTCCCTGTGCTGCCTCGGGCCCTCTGTGGATGACATGATCCAGAAGGTCCCTCACCTTCTCACCAGAGACTCTGCAAGCTTTCACCTGCTCGTACTCCGCAGGAGACAGCAGAGAGCGAGCGTCTGCATGCTGCAGTACAAAATCAGCATCTGCGCTGAGGATTTCTATTAGCTCCACCTTCAGGCTTCTGAGTAGCTGCATTTCCCCTGTTTGTTCCTCAGCCATGAGTCACTCATATCATCTCCTGAAAAAAAGATGATGTGTTATTAAAACTCTTTGCTGCGTGAATTTATCAAAAATCAGCCTTGTGATTGAGACACTGAACAACAGTCTTGGACACCTCTGTCAATTGCAGTTGAGACTCAGCAACTGATTAAATATATCTAAAATATTACAAAAACGCTCTATTGACTGCCACTCCTGACTCGTCTCGTCTCCTTAGGCTTATCCGGGTAGCAGGAAGTGGGGGAAAAAGTCTCAATAAACTGTATATTTAAATTCAAGTATATGATTCTAATGGTGTGTGGTCATCATAAGACAATAAATGTCTCTAAATAAACAAGTGTGAAAGGCTGAAATGCGGTTTCATACTTCCATACTACAAAAAAAACTACAAGATGATCCAATAATCCTTTTCATTCTTTGTTGCTAATATTTATCAAATCCTTTGGGAGCCTCATATTATATAGATTTTTAGAATCAGAAAGCCTAAAAGAGAGGTAAACTGGATTTTTAAGTTAAAATATTTTATGACTTTACATTAACGATGCAGACCTATTGATCAAATAATAAAATGAGGGGTTGTTGACTGGAAAGACCCATTGATATATGTAAACAAGCATTTATGCAATTAAAATAGGAGCTAGGATATTTACACTATGCTGAGTGAATTACTTAGAAAAAAAATAAAACAACAACAAAAACAAAACAGTAGTTAGTGTTTATCATGATGAGTAAATACTACCACCGAGGCCATACACATGCATTAAAACAGCTGTTTATTTCCTCTCAACGTAAATCGCGACGAGACAAAAGTATTGTCATTCGGGTCTTACCATGGTTTAACAGCTGAAGCATAGACATCTGTTCAATGACCATAAAAAAGGGTTAAAAAACAACAACAAATCTCTCTGTTTTCATTACACGTCCCAGACTTCCCTGCCTCACTGTTTCCGCCCGCTTTCGCGTCATTCTATCGTCGACCCAAATTTTGTCTCTGTCTGCACTGTCATTGCGACGGCTGCCATCTAGTGGATGGATGACTTAACTACATTGATATATCTTGGCCGTGAGGTTTTGACGACACCTAGTGGAATTAATGACGTATTGCATCGATTGAAGTTTTCTATCTATCTATCTATCTTACAATTAAAAATTGCTTTATTGGCATAGTAAACAGATACTTACATTGACAAATCAAATGAGCATTGAGTTTGAAAGAGAAAAAAAAAGTACATGAAAAGAATTGATAAATTTCTGTAGGCAACATCTCTTACTCGCTCCAGGAGTGAACATGAACTGATGAAGCCTCTCGGATGAGAGGTGAAACGTCTTCCCAAGACCAAAACAAGTCCAGTTGCTTCGATTCAATTTCCTTGAGATAACCATGACCTCGGTGAGTGAGAACATTCACAGGCTTCTGTAGGCTATGTTTACATATATATATCTGTGCGTATATATACACAAATAAGTGAAAAATAGCTTGAGATAAAAAATAAAATACAGTAAGTCTAGACTTCTAAAAAAAAGTCTGTACAAATAATCATGACATGTGCAAATGAGTATGGACTATTAATTAATGACTATTAGTTATAAAAATAAATGAGTGTATTTAAAGATCTATCTATCTATCTATATCTATTTATCTATCTAGATCATATTTCTTGATGAAGAGACAAACACTCTATTGATATTTTCCTTGAAACTGTTAAACTCTAAACTAAATGGCATCGCTGCCTGGCTGCGCTTCCCCAGAACACGGAACTCAAATATTCATGCTGACACTGAGAACTTTGTTTTCACAAGTACCATCAAAGTGGGGAAACTGCGAACATAGAAATAAATACTTGATTTAGTTTGAACGCGAAACAAGTCCCGACACGGCTACCAAATTAAGGGGGTTTGCGCATGCACGCGTTCAACCATATCAAGATGAATGATGTAGGGTCTGCAGTCACAGTTCATACATGCGACCAAGTCCACATGAATGATGTAGGAGCTGCAGTCACAGTTCATGCGAGTTGAGGAGGCCTCTGATTGCT
>CAAKHG010002290.1:4692-34988 GCA_901007715.1 Dactylopterus volitans
TCACGCCTGAATCACCTCTCTCTCTACCTCACTCTCTCACTCTCTGCCTAACTCCCACCCTCCCTCTCTCCTCTGTCTCACTCTCTCTCTATATTACTCTCTCTCTCTCTCTCTGCTCTTAGTTCTCGTGCGCTGCTGCTACGGCGCCCTTCCCGTCACCGCCCAGTTTTCATCATCTCTTCAGCCGTTGGTCTCAGAGTATCATCAGCCACCACCACCAGTGTCTGGACTCTGCGGGGGGAATCAATGAGCTACTGCTGCCACTCCCGTTCCGTTACAAATCTCCCTCTAGAGTCTTGAGTGCCAAAGACTTCCTGTCAAACCCAATCACTCATCATCTGCTGTAATAAATTATTATCTTTATTCATTAACTCGTCTCTCCCGATTGGAATTATGTCTGTGCAGAGTTGACTGTTATCTGCTGAGGAGGTAAGGTTTCTCCACGCCCGCCTTAAATTTCACTAAAGGCATTGCTGCACATGCTCAGTTTGGAGAAGTATGTCCACCAGAAGCCTGAATGAATTGCTGTGGGCAGGGACTTGATAAAAATATATTTTAGTTAGTTTAGAAAGGCTCACCTAAGAAAAACTGCGATTTCTATTTTAGTGACACATGGGTCAAATACATTCTAAGGGCCAGAACTGGCCTGTATATGATCTCTGGCTGACCTGCGATCACCTCAAACGTAAACAAAACAATACCAAAAAATAACTATAAAAGGCAGCAATATGTTGATGAACCTCAAGGTTGATAATTACAATGAGTCTGAACTGCTATTGAACCAGATTCCAAAAGAGGGCGCTATTTATATTTAGTTTGAACGAAAAGCCTAAACTTAACTGTGGCTAATCTTAAATTACATTTAGTGTAATTTTCATTATCGGGATCAACAACAGGTATGAAATCGTGAAAGAATTTCTTGCACATTAATACTGCAGATTGTTTCATGTCGGTAATCTTTTATCTTTTTAACGTCGCCTGAGAATACACCCAACTGACACATCAAACTATTAAAAAAAGTAAAAACCATTCTTGTTGTTTGAATCAAGAAGCCTGGCCCTCTTAGCTTGCAACTAAATTCCTGTTGATGTAGTTTAATATCATTCAGCACAATCAGCTTCACATTTAAATTTTATTCTAAACGGGCATTATCCTTCTTTTACATTGTCCAAATCAGAACTTCCATCTGGAGAGAACTGTCGCTGACCCCTGGTCTAAGTGTTTACTAGTGTTTACAGACGGTCCTGGCAACTCGCCAAAACGGCTGTTTTGCTGCAGAATGCAGCGCTCCAGTGTAGGAATAAAGGTGGATTGATTTGGGGGGGAAAAAAACAGTAAATTAAAAAAAAAGGGGAAAGTCCAGTGGCAAGATAGAGTGGAGAAAATTGACACTTAAATGGTTTTGGTGAGCCTTTTAAAAACTAGCTGAAATGCGCCTTTCTCCATCCACAAACGTTCCTTCTGGCTTCCAGTGGAGATACTCACACTGGACGTCTCCAAATAGGCAGGTAATGCATCGACTATCCATCAGCTCCTAATGCGACCACACTTCAAAACAAACTATCACTTCAAATAGGTGTGTGCCTGCAAGCAAAGATTTGTGCAACCACAACTTAAAGCTCGAAGTCTCCAGCACACAAACACAGAGAATGTGACTTTTACCTCAAGTGGGAGAGCAACAGTTAAACTACTAAAATTGAATTTGCAATCCATTGGAAGCTCTCTGGGTACGATGGAGGTGAAACTGAAAGGCAAAGTGGCTTTTATTTGTTAGTTTTTTTCAAATGCTGCTCTTAATGTTAACCTTGGATCGCTCTTGCTCAGGTTTGTGAAAACATCTCAGTCATACATGTGCCATTAGGAGAGGGATAAAAGGTTTGGACTGAATCCGACGGCAGGCCTTTACCTCTCGGGGGGAACCTGGTTGGATGTAGGTCGAGCATATGTTCTTGGCCCTCCTCTGGAGGCTGAAGTTGTTGGAGGAGTCTTTGTACTGTTCACAGGCCAGATAGAACTGCAGGTTCTCCTCGCTGAATTCAGAGCGCAGGAATGCTCCAAACACTGAAAGGCCAGCTGAGGGGAGGAGGAAGAAGGTGAGTGGAGCTTAACTCAACATGCAGACCACACATACGCGCAGCGGTGACGCAACAGTCTGACAAGCCTAATAAGGGCATGGCAAACATATGAGTATTTCGAGGCTCTCGGGTCTGTTGTAAAAACCTCGGCACACCCCGAGCGTCTTCCTGTCAAGCCTATAGCTTGCTTTGAGCCCGAGGCATTCAGCATGACTGATGTCTTCATACCGTGAGGATTTAGGTCGCCCTGGAGTGGCTGACACCACACGCTCAACATGTCACAGTTCATATCTGTCAGCTGCGGTGGGCAGGACTCCAATTAGCACGGCACCGACAAGAAGTCACAAAGTGCTGAGGTTAATCTTCAGGCAGCGAAGCCAAGCGACACCTAAACATACAGGATGCAGGAAATCTGCAGCCCCGCTTTCACTTCAAACAAGACTCTACAGCCCCATTACCCAAAAAAGCTTGGATGCTGTATAATATGTGTAAAGAAGTATGATCCGCTGATTTGCAAAATCTAACTCAATATTGCACAAAGAAATTTAAAATGTTGAAACTGAGTTTTTTTTTTGTTTTTTTTTAAATTATCAGAACATTTTGAAATTGATGCCAGCAACACATTTGAAAAAAAGTTGGGATGGGTCACAATTACCACTCTTGTTGCGCCACCCTTTATTTCAACATCTCTCTTTGAGTGTTTGGGAACTGAGGAGACCAAATGCTGTAATTTTGAAAGAGGAATGTTTTGACACTCTTGCTTAATGTAAGTCGTATTCGTGCTGCTCATTTTATCCGCTCTAGACCATTTTGATGGAAACGTGCCCAATTTGCATTCAACTTTCTTTTTTTTTTCTTGCAATGATTCAGACGTTTGCCTAACATTCCCATACGTTTAGACGGAAACAAAGTTTATGTGCGTGTGAAAGCGGTGTCGACGGTAAACGCGGTTTACTGAAGCATGAGCTTCTTCAGCATGTGCCACCCACCACACTGACCCAGTTTAGATCGATAGGCCTTTAGCCCTGAACTGTCACAGATTTAAGTGACACTGATTGGGCAGACACACGAATAGTGGCGAGCCGTCCTTTTTTTTTACATGAGCCTCGACAGAGGCGCGTGCTCCGAGTGCACTTGGGAGTTTGTTAAAGTGTGCTCTGGTGTGCCTCGCGGGGTGAACATCGGGTTGCCTTTCCCCGCTGTCAAAACACATCTGAACAGAATATTCTGACTGAATTAGAACACGCGACTAAATTGCACCGGATGTTTGTGAACAGGCACAAGCATCCCGCCACGACATAAAATCAGCCATCGTGAACACGTTGTCGGATCTCGCTCTGCTGATGGCTCTTTCGCTTTGGTCCGGTCCTTCCACTAAAAGTCGATGCATTATTCAGCGGTGATGCGCTTCAATAACAGCTCTTAAACTGCTTGTACACAGAGCTCCACCTCAAATCTTCCTTACCTTTAATCTTAAACCTTGTCTGGCAGTGGACGAGAGTTATCGTTATGCTAACTTCAGATACTTGTACCTGATGGCGCCACTGGATTGCTTTTAATGGCAGTATTTTAGGTTTATGGTTTTATAAAAGAGCGGTTTTAATTAGAGCAGCAGAGGCCGAGATATCCTGACTTCAGCTTGACTGTTTGGCTCCAAAAAGACTGGATCATATGTCTCCACTGACGCCTCACGCATGCGCGCCTTTTAAACATCATTCTACAGATTTTCGCGGGTCCATCACGTGCCAAAACCAGACTCCAATGGATCTTTAAACAACAACACTTGCAGCAGCATGATGCCACACCAGTTTTCAAGTAGTTTGCATTTTCTTGGTTCATTTTCTGGCCTCTTCATTGCATGTTCTTGCCCCTACACCGGCAATAGCTGGGGCCTGACGCAGTGATACTCAGGCTGTTGGTCTGTGATCACGATCTCCGGAATGCCTTGAAGGAAAGTCTTCAAATTTTGGCACAAATGTCCACTGAAGCTCAAGGATCTGATAAGATTTTGGTGATCAATGGTTGAGGGTTAAGGTCATAGGGCACAA
Source organism: Dactylopterus volitans (assembly GCA_901007715.1). Taxonomy (NCBI): domain Eukaryota; kingdom Metazoa; phylum Chordata; class Actinopteri; order Syngnathiformes; family Dactylopteridae; genus Dactylopterus; species Dactylopterus volitans. The sequence goes on from CAAKHG010002290.1 coordinate 8,816, forward strand.
CATATTTTTAGCCATAACTCTTAATGTTACTTGCTTAATATGACAAAATTCCACATAAATACCAAAAAGGATGAAATGATACGACGTGATTTCATGACATTATCTATCTACAAGGTCAAAGGCCGTCTTTTCTGAGATCTGTCCCGTTCTTGCGACTATTTAAGGAATGCCTAGAGGGCATTTCTTCCCATTGGACACAATTTGGGCTCAGAGATGACTTGATTGCAGTTTGGTGGTAAAAGGTCAAGATCGTTGTGACATCACAGAGCATTTATGTGGGCTTTAGCCAAACACTGATTATGACAACATCGACATATGACAGCAAATGTCTTTTTGAATGAAATGATGAAGTGATGACATTTTTCTCTTAACACATTGAATGCAATTCATTTAAAGTCCGCACTCCATATAGGCTGGTTGCTGGTGGAATGCAACCAGGTAATTCTAGTTTCTCTTGGGATGACGGTACTACCAGAGTTGAGCTCAAACATGTTCTCATGAACATTAAGCATCAATGTTACGTGCATCCCCTTTTCAGAAAAGTTTCAAAAGTTGTGTAAAATGTGAACAAAAGCAAAATGTGAAAGCCCATATATATCTAAGAATAGCACATAGCACAATATCAAATGTTGAAATTGAAAAAAACAGTTGTTTTTTTTTAAATTATATGCTTATTTTTAATATGATGCCACCTGCGATTTCACAAGATGTATTATCAGTTAAATGTGGAGTTCCAAGTGTTTTGCAAATCAGCCCATTTTGTCTCTGCTCACATTTTACACAACATCTCAAATTTTTTGGAGACTTTTTTTATTTTTGTCAAACATAGATTGTAGCATGGAGAGACACTGGAATCCCAAAAGTAGTGAAATGGGTGGAAACCTTTTTCATGGCATTCTTGAAAAGAAAAAAAAAAAAATCTTGCCATCTGTGCCATTATCATAAGGTTTAATCAAGTGTCTCCCTGATCTTGGTGATAAAGGTGAAACAAAACTGAAATATGGGTTGCAGGTTTTTTGGGTTTTTTTTAATAACCCAATGCTTCAGCAATAACCTTTGTTCATGTCAGGCAACTCACGAGAGGCCTTTAGCAAGAATGGCTTATTGATGTCTTGCACTCTTGAGGAGCTAGTTTACTATCGGGTAAAATCATAGAAGCAGCGGGGCCAGGCAAAGCGATCCTCCTTTTGCTTTCCTGCACCACACACAGTAACCCATGACGTCAGTCCAGGTGTCAACACCACTGCAGCGACACGTGAGCTCGGAGAAACAGGAACTGGACAAGGACCATCGAGTGATCAGTTAAATGTCAAGAGTGCCGAGACACATGATCTTACCTTTAGCACATGGGCACAGTATGGCCCGAGGGCCAGAAGCAGCCCGTGGGTGATCTCTATCCGGCCCGTGACGACCTCAAAGCCAGGCAGAATAACCCCACTCTTCCCCAACATAGCAAACAAAACTCGGCAGCGATATTTTAATGAATTTCATAGTCAACAATTCGTCTGTACTGGTACTTATCTAGATACCAACAGAGGGTGCTGTCTACATTTAGTTTGGACTGAAGGCCTCAACTCTTGTTAACCTCAAGTTACAGGTTAGCGTAATTTTTATTCAGTGGATCAATAACAGGTCTGAAATTAGGAAGAAAGTTTTGATACTTTTAATGTCACCTCAGAACATATCGGCCTAACACATAAAGCTGTAAAAAAAAAAAAAAGTTCTAAATGTTCTTGTTTTTAAATAAGGAGCCAGGCCTTCGAAGATGGGTGATATGTTCCCATTCACGTAGCTTAACATCACTCGGCACGATTAGTTCCATGTTTAAATTAAGTTATTCAATGATGGGCCCTTCACTTGCTTGATCTAGATCAGTATGAACCTCTGGAGAAAAACTGTTGCTCACCTCTGGATTAGACAGTATCATACAGTCCTTAAGGCCCCTCATTTTAATTAATCAGGTGTTACTGGGCTTCTGCAGAGCTGGAGGAGGAGCTGATCATTTGAATCAGATGTGTCAGAGCTGGGGGACATCTAAAACACGAGGACCAGGACTGGGGAAACACTGCTTGGACATCAACCGAGGAGTTGGACTTGCAGAACTTCATCAATCAACCCAAAACTAAATTATAACTCCTTCAAAGCCTCGTACTTGTAACTGTCTGCTGTGACTCCCAGTTCATGCTTTAACACCACCCTCCTGTTTGCGCACTCACATCAGAGGTTATGGTGTCCTGATTCTTGTTAAGGTTAATGGGCAGGAAGAGTGTCAAAATTAGCGTCATGAGGAATGTCCCAGAATGCCTTGCAAATAAACACCAGCGCCAGCAAGATGGCTGCATAAGCAACCAAGGAAAGCCATAATTGTAAGTATTTTCTTCAACAGTAATGATGATATGAATCATTAAAGCTCTGGTAAAGTGTACTGTGAGGTACATCATAACAGCTGAGGACAGCACATCGACAATGTTCAACTGTGTCTGCTTTCGTTAAAGCCATTAACGGCTAATTGTGATTTATCAGGGTCCTAAAGGCAGCTACCAATTTGGAGGGGAAGATTTAAAGCCACCGCCAATTGTCACTCCCCTTCAGAGGGCCAAAATGGGACCCATGTAGCCCTACAGCTCTCAGCGGGCATGAATTTGTTTCTTTGATGGTAATAAAAAGCAACAACTTAACTCTAATCACAAGATCATCAGGAGCAGCTGTAAAAGCAGCTGATGTACGACTTTCCTTACAAATGTCTTAATCCAACACAGGCGCCTGTGTTTTAGACCGCGGCACTGCGAGACTCCTGAAGACTGTCTAACCATTAGTAAGTATATGTTTTCTTCCTATGGCCAACCCAGACTTACGGACTGCTAACAGACTATGTGCAACAGTCTTTTAAAGTAGCTGCGACCTCCTCTTAAAAAGTCTATTCTTGAGGTGGTGTTTTAGACAACTACAGACCTGATATATATCAAATCCTCCTTTTCTCTCCAGTATCCTTGACAGAAGCAGTTGCTAATCAGACTGTCTACAGAAAAAAAAATGGTTTATTGGAGGATTTTCATCCTGGATTTAGAATGCATCATAGCACAGGAGAAGCACCGGTGAGGCAAATAGCATCTGGTTAAGGATTTGTAGCTGCACATGTCTTATTGGATGCTGCATTTCACACTGTTGATTGTTACATCCTACTGCACCGACTAGAACATTTGATTGGCATTAAGTCGCTGGCATTAAGTCCCACTTATCAGATCAATTTCAGTTTGTACATATTCGTAATGAAACCTTTATGCATGTGGACATTTGTGACGGAGCTCCACAAGGTTCTGTCTTTGGGCCAATTGTTTTCACCTGATATGCTTCCGCTCTGCAATATTATGAGCAAACACTGCATTCATTGCTATGAAGATGAAAGCCAGTTGTCTTTCTCAATGAAACCACATGAAACCAACTATCAGCTACCAATCAAATGTGCCTTAAGGATATTAAGACTTGGATGACCTGCAATGTCCTGCTATTAAAAACCAAAGCCACTGAACTTGGCCGGAAGCAGCTCGGCGCCACACACTCTGATGAGACAGCTACTCTAGATAACATGACTTGGCACCACTGTAAAGAGCCGTGGGCGTATCTCTGATCAGGATTCAGCATATCCTTTAACGTCCACATAAAACAAATATACCACCCGACACTGATTGGATGAACTACCTGCCTATCGTTGTCTCTCACACGCCATCGTCAGGTCGCAGTTGGGAGAGATAAGTGAAATGGGGAAAGGCATCCAGTCCTGCTGTTTGCACATTTTTTTCAATGAGGAGCAACTCTTCAGTTCAGATATAGCTGATACCATAGCGTGTTAAAACATTCCAAAAAGACATGCAACTACATTGGCGTGTTGGCACAGCTGGCGTGTGCAAACATTCAAAGATAACAACATTTACACAGGGACCCTTGCAGCTATTTGGCCCAGGGAATTATACTGTTGCATGTGAGTATAACATTTCAGTATTCAAGGTCTTAATTGATCTTAAATACACCTCAGGGCATCGTAGAGCTTTCAAAGCATCTTTAAACCTTGGTAGACTACCAATATTGACACAGTTTGTTTTACTTGATGTGCCTAAAGTCATATTAGCTACTGAGACTGAGACATGATGAAAATGAACTCCACAGCAGAGCACATTGTGTAGACCTTCTAGCCACCACACTTTCTATTCTTAGTAAAATTCCAAAATGCACACCACCTTTCTCTCCACTTGTCATCATTATTGAGGACAGAGGAATTTTATTGAATGAACAAACCAACCAGGAATCCATGCTTACATTATCGGCAAGCTCCACATTATGGCTGCGTCATTGATGCATTCAGTCTGAGCATAAAATTCACGCTATGCAGAACTAAAATTCATACACTCGCCAAGTATATTTGCCTAGTGTCTAATCAGAGCTTCTCCTTGCACTACATGGAACACATAATCGCCTAAAATGTAACATTCCAATGAGATAAAGGGACTCGTTGTGAGGCACAATATCTTGACTATCACATCTCATTTCAGGAAATCTTCACAAAATCTCACTTGTTCCATTATCAGATTTTTTTTTTACTTTACTTTTTTTACTTTTACATTTTGTTTTTTTTTTACCACCAATTTTTTATTAGGATTATTGCCATATTCCCAAAAAAATATATATAGAAACAGGTGCTAAGTGTCTGGAACGGGCAACAGTTTTCTCCAGAGGAGCATACTGACTCAGATAAAGGCATCAAAGGGCCACACACTTATATGATAAACTCATAGAGCTGAATTAATTCATTATTTTGGTAGCCGTTACAGATTGTGGTCCAACAGGGTATTCGCCGATCCACAGTATGACCCAGCATTAAATTCATTATTCATTATTTCAAACCTGCTGCTGATCACTCAATTAAAAACGATGCTAGCCAGTAACTTGAGGTTAGCATTAGTTAGCCGAGGCCTTTAGTCCGAGCTTTTACAAATCTAGAAAGCTAAAAAAAAAATTAAATAGCTGCGCCAATTCATTGCCATTATCAACCATAAGGTTCAATAACTTATAAGTGAGTTAAGGGGGGGTGTAATAATTTTAAAAGATTAGAGGTGAAAAAGTGAGCCAACTTGCATTCAAAGAAAAAAAAAAAAACCTTCAAAAAAAAGTTCTCCATTCAACTAGTGTAATTCCCACCGTAAAGAAATATTTGAAAACATAAAACCGATTTCTGAGCAAAGGCAGGACTCACTTTGGCTGCTCAGCAGAGCGTTGAGCGACTCGCCCCATTTTTCCAGCTCTTCTCGACTTATCTTGCTCTTCTTGCTGTGGCCCACCTGGCTCCACTGGCGCATGAAGAGCAGGCGAGATCTCCTCTCTGTGAGACTGAGGACAACATCGGCAGCAGGTGCCGGTGAGGACATCACACCACAGCTGCTACCATCTCACAATCGTTTTCTTTTTTTCCACTTTCTACGAGAATTTTATTTTTGCTTGTAATAAGTAAAAATGGATTTTCTACTTGTGTCCAATATCAGGGCGCTTGTGTCTTACTGAGGAGCTGCAGACTACCAATGCACTTGGCAGGATTTGGGGTTTTTGCAGCACCGATGTGGTGAGGGCAGGTTGCCAATGGAACTCGCATGTCAGAGATTCCACTCGTGTCATCTATTTTTAGCACCCAGTGACAAACGTAAATGAACATGATGCTCACCTGTCTTTGTGCTCTGTACTGGACAGGTTTGAGTTTGAAGAATGGGGACTCTGAAACAGAAACCACAAAGCTCAACCTAGTTCAGCGGAAAGACGTCATTGTGATTCGTTTCAGGTGGTGCTCACTCCGATGCGGAACTGGGTCCACTTCAGTCTGTGGTGACAACAGAACAGAGCCTGTGCACATGGAGGATGAGAATAAAGCGGCTCGGGGAATGCTGAAGTTTAAGTGTCTGTGTCCAATTTATCTGTCGTATTTTGGGCAAATTACTTAATAGCATTTTCCGTTCCATTCTTGTTAGCACAAGATCGCAGGAACGCCTCGGGGGGGGATGTCTTCAAATTTGGCACAAGTGCCAGCTCGAGCTCAAGAATGATTAGATCAGGTTTTGGTGGTCAGAGGTCAAAGGTCAAGATTGGGGTCCATGCTTTGTGAACACAAAATCTCAGGAATGTATAGAACGTTAAGTCTTCAAATTTTCCACACATGACTTTGACTGAATTGTATTAAATGTATTAAGAGTAGAAAAATGTCATCACTTCCTCATTTCACCATATTAGCAATTGGTTTAAAATGTTGTCCTAATCAGCGTATGACTATGGCCGAATGCATGCTCTGTTGTCACAGTGACCTCATCCTGAAGCCTGAATTGACGTTCCAATTGACAAATTGGAATAAATACACTCCAGGTATTTCATCAATATTCAGGAGAAGGAGATGAATCTCAAGAAAGTTGACCTTTGACCGTTTAGATATAAACTGCCATTGTCATATTGTGTCCTTTTAGACATGCGTATGGATTTGCATAAATCTGTGTCTAACTTTGAGAGTTATGGTCAAAAATATGTTTTGTGACGTCCTGCGAGCTTGACTTTCGAGCTCTAATCAGTTCAACGCTGAGCTCAAACTGACATTTGAGTCAAATTTGAAGACTCTCTCTTCAGGCGTTTGTGAGATACCGCGTTCACAAGAATGGGATGAATGAAGCCAAATACATAAAAAGGTTTTACAAATCTCAAACCCCTACCCAAGATTTAGTAAAACTGACTATTCTCCACTCCAGCACAAATGTTTTGGATGTATAAACCAACTCGACAGTGCGCCTGTTCTCTATTGAGACAGTTCAGAGGAACCTGCCTTTATGTTGCTCTACACCGTTTTGGTGATAACTGGTGTCCCACCTGTCCAAACAGACTCTTGAGATGCAGTTTAGCGGCAGACAGCTTGGGTTTATGGTGGTGCCTGTGCTGGACTTTCTGGGAGAGGAGGTTGGAGGAAGATGAAGGAGATGCGTCCTTCTCCACGCTCTCCGTACTGCCCTGAGCGTCCGACACCAGCTGGCTGTCGCTGTAGGCCCTGCAGCTTTCGCTGATGATACACACGCTGAGGCGGTTCTTATCCAGTTTCCCCAGCTCTGTCAGGTTCTCCACACTGATGCTGTGCTCCTTCGCCAGCGCCCTCTTCCCCGGATCAGGCTCCCGGATGGCGGGAGGTTGGCCGGCTGACCTCCTGTCCGGATCATCTCCCTCAGCTTGAGGGGTGTAGGTGCCAGACTCCTGGCTGTTTGCATGATCTGGTTTCTTCAGTGCCACTCGCCTCCAAGGGAGGAAATCGAGGTCAAGGAGGTTCCCCTCAGAGCTGAATCTACGCATGGTAGCTACCCAAGAAGCAATGAGGAAGTGTATATAAAAGGGGAAATGCTGCAGAGGAGTGAAAAAAGACAAAGCCACAGAGTGTAAGTCTTGAGAGGAGAGCAGAGATGATTGGAGTTGGGGTGGGGAGTAGGAAACTGGACAATTTCGAGAAATGCGTCATGGAAACAGCTCAGCACAGGACCAGGATTGTAATCTCTGTATAAATCCAGCGATTCTGTGTAATGATTGACAAATCGTTCACGCATCATTAACCGGTGGGAACATATGAAGTTGTCGTGTTGAAATAAAACCCAGATAGTGCTCATGAATCATCCATCTTTAAAAACTCAGCACTCACCGCATCTAAATTTGTCCTTTTTTTCCCCCCAAATGCATCCCCATTAAATCTCTGCTTCGACGGAGGCAAATGAGACTAAAATGCACTTTTACGTGCCGCAAACATTTTGACCTGGTAACCGTTTGGAGATAAAAGAAACAACTGACTAAATGTAACAAACAATTGAATTTAAATAGTAAGTCAACATCATAAGACACCAGATCAAATACCTCACTTTTAACGTTAAGAAACAGATCGAGGGCCACACTTTCAAAACTATGAATTATCAGTTCATCATAACTTTGAGTTGGCATTATGTTCACAGTTTCTAAAAAAAAAAAAAAAAAAAAAACGAATTACTCTATTTTTACAAAAAAAAAAAAGTTAACTTCTCAAATGTGACAAAATGTTAAGGTAAAACATTTCGATTTTTTTTTTTAAGGATCTTTTTTCCCCCTGTGGAAAATCATACAGAAACTATGAGATTTGAGTCAAAATTCCAAATGAGTTTAAAAGTAATTCCTCCTCGAAAATCATCTGAGACTGAATGTCCGACAGCTGTGAGTAGCGAAGTTGAAACCATGAATTCGTTTGTCACAATTTTGAGTCTAAAAGTCGAGTTAATTCCGTGCATCTCGGCGGGCTTCCCGCTTGCTGGCGAGCGCTCCTGAAAGCTGCATGTGCCGCTTGTCGCCTCCAGCTCACTTCATCCCGCCCAGCCCCCATAAACCGATAACAGCATTTTATTTGGTGTTTACCTCTCGGCGCAGGAGTTACGCTTTTTCCATAGCAGACGTGTAGGTTTCCCCCAGGAATCATGTGCAGAGTCCAGAATTGTTCCCCTGCTCAGCGGCGTCGGGCTGCCTCCTCCTCCTCCTCCTTTGATAACAGTGATGATTCCACAGACGCTAAATGAGGAGTGGGAATAAACATCGGGAAAAGTTCCACACACGCAGGCAAAAAAAAAAAAAAAAAAAAGTTACACCGGTGAGACCGCGGAGACGCAGACGAGCCTGCTCCTCCGTTACCACACCTTCAAAGTCTGCCTCAACTTGCCCCGGGAGGAGCGAACACACGCGGCTCCTCCACCAACGTCATGTGAGGTGAGTCACCGTCACGGAAGACGCGGCACAAACACGAGACACCCAGATGAAGATAACAGCGCCTTCAAATTAACTCACCTGCCTCTATCTATCATCCTTATAAGTGGCTCTCTGACTGCAGCTACTACATGATGATGATGATGATGGTGTTTAACAAGCTGATTCATTATTAATTTGGCTTAGTTTGGCGTATGAGCTATACTGGTTTGGTGAATTGTTTTTTTTTTTTTTTTTCAGTGTACAACTATTGCCCCATCAGAGGCCATCAGTGCACAAAAGCGCTCAGGCAGGTAACTTGTCACCTCTCGTTCACCTCACAGGGGTCCTCTGACGTCGCGTGCGTCATGTTTATTTGGGAAAGTTAAGCCAGTTAGCCGGCGGTCCGGGGATGCGCTGCCGCTTCCAACGGGGGGTCGCCTTTGCAACAAAACAGCCCGCGTTCACCGGCAGAGTTTGACGGGTTCTGAATACGGAGCAGAGGCACCAACGCGGATCTTTGCCCGAGCGCGGAGAACAACCCCGGGCGGGTGGTACTCGCTAACTAGCCCTGTTAGCTCCTCGGGCAGGCTAGCGTTAGCCAGCTGGCTGACAGGTCAATAACAACACCCAGGCTTGCGAGCTGTCCGCACGATTGCGCCGCTTAATCGTTTGACGAGCGTTGCCAGGTTGCTTGGTTTTATGAGGTGTGCCGACGGCATCTTTGTGGCACGCCGAAGCCAGTCTTTCCCAGACAATAGTAAACCAGCTAGCTAACCCTTATTATTTCAGACACGCGAAGATATGGCTGAGACAAGCGCTGTGATTGAAGTGACGGTGAAGACTCTGGACTCCCAGAGTAGGACCTACAAAGTCAGAGGCGAGGTAATGCTTTTACTCTTATTTAAATACTGACAGTTTGAGACCGCGCAGCCCTCCTGTCGGGTGACAGGCGTTGTTCTGTGTGCTGTCCCTCAGCTGACAGTGAAGCAGTTCAAGGAGCACATAGCATCATCAGTGGAGATTCCAGTGGACAAGCAGAGGCTCATCTATCAGGGCAGAGTGCTGCAGGACGACAGGACGCTGACTGAGTACAGTGAGTAAATCGGACCTAATGTGAAGTCTACCCGCGAACTGAAGGGCTGCAGTGAACGTAGTGGAGCAGCATGATTTGGTTCGGGGTCGTTCAGGTTTTCCATCACTCGATATTGGACCAGAATCATCATCACAGCCATTAAACGGCAGTGATGTGGGTTGCTGCATTGCAGGATATAATATAAGCCAATATAAGTCCCACTTGTGTTTTTTTTTTTGTTTTGTTTTTTGCTATGATAGACCAAATTTTAACTATCATCACGCTGGTTAATTAAGTTAATTGCCAGCATGTTTAAATGAATAAATATTCATAGTCTAGGCCGGTTAATCATGCCTGATCAGTTACACAAAACCAAAGTGTCGATTAGATCAGAAATGCCTAAGATACTGTTGAAAATGACAGGCCGTGCATCAGCAAGTATGCAAATTTTTTGCACTGATATGATACCACCTGTGCATGTATGTACTTGTTTTCAAAATGGTTTTACCAGAGCCAGGTCGCACTACAACGGCAGCAGTCACCACTTCAACTCAGGATAACATGCTAAAACATGTCATATGTTTTCTTTTTCTTTTTTTTTTAATGTTCTGGTATTGGATTAGTATTCAATATCAGCAATACCTGCAATTTTCGGGTGTTGGAATCTGTTTGGTGGACAAAAAATTGCACCAGGACATCTCAAGTGTGCATGATCTAATTGCTTATTACAAAAGTGTGTCATTTTCTAATGGCTATATTTGTCATTTAATTTGGATGTGTGACCCTTCATCTGTGCCTAAATGGATCCACATGGTGGAGACACACAGCAAGGGTAAAGAGGGCTAATTAAAAGTCTCATCACAAGGTCCTTTTAAAGAAGGGAGCTTTCGCAAAACCATCAGCTGATGGAGTTTAATCAGGTGTCACTGAGCATTTCTTGTCCATGCTGGCTTTAAAAAGTCGAGCTTAAATGGGAGATTGTTAGGATGTTTGTATGGTGCAATCAAAAGCTGAAAAACACTTGCTAAACTTCACCAATCACAATTGAACTTTGAGGCCCAAAATGCAAGTGTTGTAAATTTTGAAATAGTTTTATTGTTGATTTTTCTTGGTATTTGAAAGCAGAACAAGTTAAAAGCACAATCACCTTATCAAGATTTCACGGTGAATCTACTCGCACATTACAATTGGATTGCCTATTGTAACAGAAAAGTTTAATATTACAACAATATTTTGGAATGGCAAGAAAACATATTCTTAAAGTGTCTACTTAAAAAGGTGAAAGCTATTTTTATATCTACAATAATGATAACTTATTCTATAAAATGCAGAAAAGCGTTAACTGTTAGTTCTTGTTTTCACATAATGAAGTCTATCGGTTTATTTCTGTCTCAGATGTAGATGGGAAAGTAATTCACCTGGTGGAGCGTGCACCACCTCAAACCACCATGTGTGGCTCTGGGGGTGCAGGAGTGTCCACTGGAGGGGTGGAGGGCAGCAACAGCACCAGTCACGCTTCCACTTCTTCCCAGGGTGCACCACACGACCGCAATGGTAACAGCTACGTGATGCTGGGGACGTTCAATCTCCCCGTCAACATTATGGATCCTCAGCAAATCCAGGTGGGGTCGACCTGACCAATATGACTAATCTGCTAAGGCAACAGTGTACCATGTTATTTTTAAAAAAGGAAGAATTATGTCAGTGCTCGTGACAGCAGAAATGTGTTTGGCAGATGTCAGTCCAGCAGGTGATGGCTGGAGTTGGTGAAGCTGGACGGAACGCCAGGGTCAACACCAGCTCCAGGGTAAAGGCTCATTATCGCGACCTGGCATCATTTGACAGCTTGCGTCTTGCTCTTCCTGTGAAGCTGACAGATGTCTGTTTGCATAGGGCAACGGTTCAGTGGACGTGCAGATAAACTTAGACCAGTCGGCGCAGAGCGAGCCCCGGATGAGGCTGCAGCTGGCTGAGAACCTGCTCAGAGATGCTCGTTCTCTGATTCACAGGCTGGAGGTACACCTTTAACATTGTTTACAGGTGCTCAAACGTTGTCCCTGTCTATCTGCACTTGGCAGGCCACAGGTCAGACGGCCCAGAAAAGCAATCAACCTGATTTTATTATCTCAATTGTTCAACGTATGTGTGTTTTAAGCTCCCATCATTCATTTGGGCAATGTTCCAGTGTAGTCAGTGGATTAGTTATGGGTCACACCCATGAACATATTCAGGCTATAAACTAGACAGTAGGACAGCTTCTGTAGGTGAAGCCTACTGGCTGGCTGCAGTTACAACCCCACCTTATCCATGTTAGTGGATGGGACTTGGGTCAAAGTAAAGTATTAAAGTAAACTTTAGATAATTCTTCTCAAAGATAGTTTCTGTCATTTCAGATTTTTTTTTTTTTTTAATCAAGCTGATGTTTGCTCAAGTGTTAATTGTTGTTAAAAGTTAAAATTGATTAGTTATTTGAGGCTATTAAAACAGGGTGATTGACAGCTGGTCTGAGTGGAAAAACCTGACATCTCAGAGGCATTTACAAACTTAGAATTTGTACACGAGACCTTCGAGTGGACATGTAATTTTACATTTCTATAATGGTCCTTGTCTGGTTCAAACTGTAAGATAATGATTTTAATGGTTAACTTATCACTCATGATTGAGCTGGCTCCAGCAACACCACGAGTCCAGTCTTCTGGAGTCTTCTTTTTTGTACATTTTGTACATTATATACAGTCTGTGATTACAGCTGAATGTCATTTTTTTTTTAAAAAGGTGGATGATGTAGTACCGGTACTGATTAGGGTTTCATGATATGGACAAAATTTTATACCCCAATATTTTTGCCAACTATCTCCACAGTGACACAATATACAATTTGACTAAGAGTTCACTCCTATTTGAAATTTTTAATCAAGCAAAGGTTTATTTCAATTTGACCAACTGTATATCACTGTATAAAGAAGCAGAAAACAAACTGCAAACAAGCAACAATATATTTTGTAATAAGAGTACTTTTTATTCCAGGAGATATTTAAAATCTTTATCAATCCCTCAACAAAATAAAAAAAAAAAAAAATCAGACTGAACATTAAGTGCAAAAAAAGAGTTATTATAAAAAGTAAAACAATTTGTTATGTAACACACCACAAGTCATTTGATTGATTGAACAATGTTTGGTATTTTTGGGAAATATTCATATTTATGAGCAGCAGAGCGACCCCGAGTTACCAGGCTGTCACCGCGTTTGAACTGAACTTCTATTGCATCAGCCTAATACAAAGTAACATTTCTAAAAACAATACCCGCGTAAGTTATAATCTGCAAAGAAGGAACAGTTGAGTTTTCCTCAAAATAGACCTGGCAGGACGCGGGGACATGAAAGCTGCACTGGCTTTGCTCGTCTGCAAGTGTTTTCTGGGAGGTTTTCAAAAGTGATGTAAGTTACAATACTCGGGAAAACAAGTTAGGCAAGTTAAAGCATTCGCACTCATGCCATCACAAAAATAACACCTGCCCGCACTTGTGCAACTAATTTAGTTCACATTAACTTTCAGCTGTGTCTAATCCTATCCACATTGTCTATATATCATACTGTAGATTAACATCATGTAAACGATGGAAAAAATGGGCAAAATTGGAGCAAAAATGTTATTGTTGATATCATCGCATTTTACAGTTACAGTATTGTACTTGTTTATGCCAAGATAGAGATGCTATAAGGAGATATATCATTCAGCCTAAGTGCTAATGATGAAACACGTGGAGGTGCTCCAGCTCTAAAGACTATTTACTAAACCTTAGGGCAGGCGGGCGATCCACGCCATTACTTGAAAAGTTTACGAACTTTTGTGTAAACGGTGTCACGGCTCTCGGTCAATCAGACGTATTTGTCTTTTTAATATCAGGGGGGTTAGAGGGGAAAAATATTTGATATTAAATATCAAACAAGACATCTACTCAGGCAAGAGTGGTCACCCCACCCAAGTCTTAAACCTGGGTCCTTGACTACAAACTGCGATGCCAAAGACCCGGGCCTGTTGATATGACACGCAGAGGGCATAGTACCCCACCGCACTCCTACTCCCCTGTAAAATCCTTTCCTGGTGTTTGAGCATCAGCGACTTCATTTACCAAGTAACACCGGTGTAAGTTTCAAACTAGCTGTGATTTTACAAGTGACTCTTGCAGCTGCACATTATGATACTATTTAGCTCTTGCAAAACTGCGATTGCGTTTTAAGTATGATTGAAAACGTGATTGTGAAATGTCTTGGGCTGCAGGGCGTGTCCGGTGACGGCAGCTCCCAGTCAGAGCCAGAGGTAACTCAGTCCTCCTCCTCCTCCTCCCCAACACCATCTTCCTCCACGGCGAGAGGGGCTACAGAATCGCTGCCCATGGACACCAGCCCTCCTCTTGCTCCGTCGTCATCCACCGCCACACAGACTGAAGGGCCACACAGCACTGGGCCCAAGTAAGTCATTTATACACCTACGCCCCAAATCACTGGCTATCACCATTTTACATATCAGCTTAAGTAAATTAGAGCTATTTATTTGAAGCGTTTCAAGGACGTTTTTGAAGTTGGTGTTAGCTAGCTAGCATTAGCTCGCAGTAAACAGCTGGTTCAGTGGAGGAGGTTAGTTAATGCTGCATTCAAGTGCCATTTTTGCTCTGGAAAAAATTGAATTACACAGGATTGTCCATTTTGTCCTGTGGGTTTGACTCTTTATCACCCTGATGTTTGGACAAGTGTTCATTTTTCTTATAAATTTGTATTTAATTAGTCATTTGACACTATAAAAAGGGGGGTGTGGCCTCATGATTGACAGCAGCTTCTGAGTGGAATACTTGCGGAGGTATTTATGGACCTCTTTTTCGGAACTTTACATAAAAAAGTCTAGAGGTCATGTAACACTAACTCTATAATCGTTACTGTCTGTACCAAACGCGAAAATGTGTTTTGGGCTTGATCTTGATGCCGTAGCTACATTTCTTGATCACTACTACACAGACTCTGGCTCCAAATGGCATCAGCAGCACAAGATGGCAGCTTTTGTATTCAGTATATTTTGGCTTCATTTTTGCATAATGGAAGAAAAGTGGAGGCATGTTGTTCGGATGATGTATAATCGATGGTTTGAAAACTTTTCCATCAATGGCTGCTGATGTTAACACATGTTGTCTCACCCATATTAATGAATCTACTGTAGCACGAAAACTAAACCAAAACAAAAATCTTCTCAACAATTTATCTACAACGTACCTCAAAAATATGAAGCACTGTATCCATGTCCATCATGTGTCCAGCTCCTGTTGAGCTCCTGTTTTCTGTGTTTTTTCCGTCAGTCACTCAAGTCCAGCTGAGTTTGTGGAGGTTCTCTCCGAGGTCAGGAGGGTGGAGGAGAGGCTGCGTCCGTTCATAGAGAGGACCCACTCGATCCTCGGAGCAGCCACCTCAGCTGACTACAACAACAATGTAAGAAGGAAGAGCCGCTGCTGCCGCAGGACTGAAAATTGAGGTCACAAGTTGACTTTCCAAAAAAAAAAAAAAAAAAAAAGAAAGTGTACAAACCTTTTGATTTGACTCAAAGACCCTTGCTGTAATGTAACGCATTAAATTTACATTTTAAGACCCAGGACTGATGAGGCTCTAAAGTACACTCAACAAAAATATAAACGTAACACTTTTATTGTTGCTCCCATTTTTTCATGTTTCAGATCTAGTATTTCCTCTGTGTGCACACCAAAGGCCTTTCCCCCCTCAAATTTTGTTCACAAATTTGCTCAAATCTGTATTAGTGAGCACCTCACCTTTTGTTAAGACAATCCTTTGACCATGTGCAGGCGTGTCTTGGACTGGTCACAGTAAAAGCGCAGTCTCAACTGTGCAGCACTGGGTGCTCATCAGCCTCACTGCAACGTGTGATTGTAACCAACTTAATTGGGCAGATTCTCGCCTTCGATGGCGCGTTGCACTGTGAAGAAGCATTTTCCTCACAGACAAATCCCAGCTTACACTGTATCAGACCGATGGCTGATAGCGGGTGTGGTGTCGGGTAGATTAGCGGTTTGCTGATGTCACTGTTGTCAACAGAGTGGCCCATAGCGATGCTAATGTTATGTAATGGACAGGCATAAGCTACAGACATAAACACAGGTGCATTCTATTGATGGGAATTTGAATGCAGCGATATTCTGTTGAGTTTTTTCATTACATGGTATGTCTTGATTCACAGATCCAGGAACGAGAGGAGGACCAGCGCATCCTCAACCTGGTCGGTGATGCTCTGCATCTCCTTGGCAACACCTTGGTTGTCCTCAGTGACCTGCGCTGTAACCTGGCAACCCCTCCACCACGTCACCTGTACGTGGTGCGCCCCATGGCCCAATATACCCACCCCGTCCTGCTCCAAGCCGGTCTGCCTCACATGCCCATTCCAGTGAGTCCACATTAGGGGTGTGATCAGTGGTTTCTGAGAGCTGAAGAGAAATACTAAACAAGACCACAATTCACAGATTTGGACTCATCATGACTTGGACTCGAGTCTAATCAGTTCACCGTTTTGATGATTTGTTACTTGACAGGAGATAAATAACTTGAGACTCAACTTGGATTTTCAGGTTGGGCCAGTAGTATTGAGACAATGACAGTTTTTGTCAGTAAGTGTGAATGCTGAGAGCGTCCATTCATTTATTCTCCATCCTCTTCTTTTAACTCTTTCTGTTTTGAAGCATCTTACGAGAGCTTTCAGGTGCCGTTTTTATTCTCAGTGAATAGGTTTGGAGCTCTGTTTGACTGAGTTATCCACATGTTGACACACATCTGTCCAGTCTCTCACGTGATAATTTTTAACAAGGTACTTCTGCAAATATGTGTCTGTAAGAAATGACTTCATATTTTGTATGTGGTCCGTCCACAATATGTTCATGACTATACATAGGTGCACTGATGCTGATACTGTTTCTCAGATAAACCTGGGCACGACAGTGACCATGACATCCAATGGGAGATCTCCAGGTGAAGGACAACGCCAGCCATCTCAGGCCACTGGCCAGTCAGATCAGCAGGCTTCGGGCCAGGCTCCACCTCTCCAGCCCAATGGTACCAGCCATCCTCAGGGACAGGGGGGACCCCGAGTAATCCGGATCACCCACCAGACCATGGAGCCTGTTGTCATGATGCAAATGAACATCGATGGTACGGTATACGTGCTGCGATGTCATCATAGAATGTGATGGTACATACATGCAGTAATGCCATATTATATATGCAGGAACATACTGTTAAGCCACTTTAAGACTAGCCAAAAAACCCATTAATGCTCGTTAACATCTTTTGTCTTCCCTGTGAAAGAGTACAATCAGCATTCACTCCCAGGGCAAATGTTTCATGGGTGGTGTAAACAATCGGCAGTGATGTAAACATGGCACCCAGGTGCACACGTTTATTTGCTCAATGGCGCAGGCGCCAGCACCCGTATATCATAGCGTCATGCCGCTGACTGAGCTTTAGCTCCCATTTGTAACTTCTGTGGCATCTCGGCCACAAATTCCACCCGCGTTCATTCTTGCAGCATTCGAACATTGTTCAGTCTGGGCCGTTTATGTAATTTGACAGAGAGACGGAAGTACATGATATAAAAAAAAATAACATTAACCACTGTCTGGCTGGCTTCCATGCTGCTCTCTACTGTGTATGCGATGACGTCCGAAATGATGCACCAGCAGGAAAAAAAGACAAAGGCAAACGCTGCTGTCAGACAGACTTAGAGCTGCTAGGAATGTGGGAGAACTCAATTATCTATTTTTAGCACATTTCCTTTTCTAAAAAAAAACCCAAAACATTAATTTTTATGCAAAAAAAGAGTATGTGTGACTCAGTCTGGCAAGCATGCTTCACATCATACTTGTACGAGCCAGTCAGCTTAACATTGCACTGGTAATAACTGGCTAAAATGGAACAAAAAATGTAATTTAGTTGATTTTAAGTGATAAGATCTTGACCAGAGCACACGTGGTTTAACAAGTTAAACGGGACTTTATCTGAACTTTGTGAGGGTGACCTGAATGACTCTATCGTAATAAACAATCCCACAAGAGGTTAAATACCTGAGCCTCCCCATCAACCAGCCAGAGCTGAAGACGCATTTTGGATCAGACGTGAAGCGTCTTCGTCAACCAGAACAATTCCAGTTGCCTTCTGCCTAAGATCTTCTGATCGTTTTCTTCCATCAATTGCAGATATGTTGTAATGCATTAAATGTAATTTGTTGCGTTGAACAGGTGATTCAGCTGCTGGCTCTCAGGTTTCGGGTCAGCCAAATGCTGCAGGTCCAGGACAGCCAGGTGAGCTGTATTGCACTGTATTATGATGTGTTGCTATGGTTATAATTAGCTCCATTATACAAACCTAAATTGGCTTGCCTTTAATTTTTTTCATAACTGGAGGGCATAGTGTGTTTTAGTGGACACAGTAAAAGATTTTTTTTTTTTAGGACAACCATCTCTCTGTATGCAGGAGTGACACCTGTCCACTTCCCAGGTCTGCCCCCTGAGTTCATGCAGGCCATCATCCACCAGATCTCCCACCAAGCCGCTGCCATGGCGGCGGCAGCGTCAGCAGGCCACCCAGCGCAGATGGCGTCCGGCCCCGGCTCTGCAGCCGACGCCGAGGGGATCGCTTCCCCGCAGCCGCTCCACCCTGCTCAGGCCAGAGTGGTCATCACCAGACCCTCCTTCTCCCCCCGAATCCCTCAGCCTGTGGGAACCAGAGGAACCACCATCAACCTGAGGGCCACCGTGCCCACAACAGGCCGGCAGTCGGAACAGGTAAACCTCACGTAACACACTGATGAAGCTTGCGATAAATATTCACCCCTCCCTCCTTTTACTCCTCAGGGCACACCTCTGGCTCCGTCCTCCCTCACCCAGGTGATCAGTGGTCTGGTGGGACAACTCCTGATGCCCGGGCAGCCAGGTCAGTGCAAGCGCATCTTTAGGCTTTACGTATGTCATCGAAGAAAACAAAATGTTCATTGGATTCACACCATAAGCCTGATGAAGGTTGCCTGTACATCAAGTCTGACTTTACATTCAGATTTTTGACTTTACATTCAGATTTGTGCTTTGTTTTCTTTACTTTCCTAGTAGCCAATGGAATGTCTTTCACCTACTGTGACAGTCCATTTACAGACACCAGAGCTGAGAAGACACATTTTCAGCCAGCATATCATGATTTATTTAATTATGAGAGTAAATAGTAAACAAGTAAAAAAAAAAAAATAAAAAAAAAAACATTCCCCAATTTGTTTTGAAAAAGCTTAATTGCTTTGCAAGTTTAGAGGTTATTAAAATTTGAATGGAGGAATAAATGTGCTTCAGTTGACCATTTTTATAGCTGAATGGTTCCTGTAAAGTATGCAGAATAGTCTGCTAGTAAAACACGAAGAAAAAGCTCGTAGAAAAAGTGGATTTTTTTTCTTCTTTTGACAGCTTGGATAACGAAGTGTGAATGCGGACAGCATTAAAGCAGCAGCACCCTCACCACTTTTGGAGCTGCATCATAAGAAACTCACCAAAAGCCTATTTATATTTATAGAAGCGTTCACACAGCACACACACAATGCTGTTACGCCCATTGTTTATTGATTTCTGCCATCCAGATACTTTTTAGTAAGCGCTCAGACCTTCGTCAGCTCGTTGGGTTCATTGGCTGAGGTCCATAGATGGAACATAATGTGGGCAGCACGCTTCCACTTCTGCCACTGTACAAAAATCAAGCCAAAATATCCCAGATTTCGATGCTGCCATCTGGCACTAATGAAAATAAAATTGTGCTGTGCGGCGTAGACACAGATGGCGATGATGTTGAAAGACATTTGTAATGTCCAAATTTTCAGTAATTATGGTCTGGGTGATTCTGCTGACAAATCCTCATGCATTAGTCATTGTCATCCCTTTTTCATCCTCCCCCTCAACATACACGGCCGCGCCCGGCTGCTGCACAGCAGTGATAGTTCAAACCTGTTTTATTCCAGTTCCCCCAGTGAACCCATATCAGTGTCCTCTTCAACCAGCTCTCAGTCATGCTTCTCTGCCTCTTCTTCATCAGATTCCTCCACCACATCTGCTCCTGCTCCTCCTCCCCCCTCTGCCAACACCTCTGGACAGACGTCCACACACACCACGAGTACTCCCTCCGTGGGCCAGCCAGCAGAGGGCAGTCCAGAGGGAAATTTGGCCCAGCTCTTGGGCTCCCTGCTGGGGGGAGCGTCTGGGCCGAGAGGTCCTGGGTCTGGACCGACGTCCTCCATCACTGTGACTCTGCCGGGGGTGCCCGGCTTCTTCCAGGGCGTGTCGGACTTCACACGGGTTAGTTCATACACTGCAACTGAAAATCAAAACATACTGGCATGCAGAGTTTCCCCAGCCACTGTTGATCTCTGTGTCTTAAAGACCAGAGAATGTTGCATTGATTGATTGTTTGATTAATTCATTTATAATAAAATAATAAAATGCATTCTAACATATCCTTGTTCAATATGTTCTTGATCTGGACGTGTTTTCAGGCACCGAACAAATCCATGATGTGTGTGTTTGTCTTTCGTTCAGCCACCTCCCAGCGGTCCTGGTGAACCGGGCCCCACTCCACCTTCCGGCCCTGCCCCACCTCAGGCTGGCGCTGGGACAGGTGGAGACTCGCTGAGCCCAGAGCTGTTCACGGGTATTGTGCAAGGCGTGCTGTCCACCATGATGAGCTCACTGGGAGCACAGCAGGGCAACGGGGAGAGCATCGCTCAGTTCATCCAGAGGCTGTCTCAGACCAGCAACCTGTTCACTCCTGGCTCTGGAGATGCTGTGGGTAGGTCTCAACTGTAGACATGCAAGCTAGACAGCACGTCTGCCCTGAAAGGTGAAGCCAAAACTTTTCCATTGCCCCCGAGTGGCTGGCCACAGTTTTGGTGGAAATCCTCACCTCCTCCATGTTAGCGCAGCGAACTTTGGACAAACTAAAATATCAAAGTATTCCTCATATAATTTTTTTCCTAAGGACTGTTTCTTTCCTTTCAGGAATGCATTTATGTTTGTTCAAGTGTTAAATTTTTTTTGAAAAGTTTTGATATACTTATTTGGTGCATTAAAAACAGGGGTGTGGCCTCATGACTGGCGGCAGCTCCCAGTGAAATAGCAGTTGCAGAGGCATTTGCAGGCTTCTGTTTAAGAACTGTGCATAAGAGAGTCAATGCACTGTTAATGTCTTTTTCAAACCATAAAAATGTGTTTGTCAAACGGTAAGCTGATCACTGATGATTAAGTTGGGTGGGACCTCGATATCGCGGCCCCATTTTCTGATCGCTGCTGTTGGGATTGTTCATATCCGGGATGTTTTGGCTTCATTTGTGCACAACTGGAGGAAATGGAGGCGCATCCCAATGTCCCAGTTGTTGTTTCACCAAGCTAAAACGACAAAGAACACACTGTACCTCTGTGCGAATATATTTCCTTGCCCTAAACTTGTTCTCCTCCTGGCAGGGTTCTTTGGCGATCTGCTGTCCCTGGTGTGCCAGAGCGTATCCATGGTGGACATGGTGCTGTTGCTTCATGGGAATGCGCAGCCTCTGAGCCGCATCCAGCCCCAGCTCACGGACTTCTTCACTGAGCACTACCTGCAGGGCCGAGAGCCCACTGACGCCAACATCGCCGTAAGTATATGGACCGCTGTGACATGCACAGTCTTTTGATGTTATTAATATGGGGAATTACAGATCCTGAGCTGATGTAGCAATTTCCTATATAAACTGTGTGGGGTCAAAGGTTACAGGTGTTTAATGTTGGCTTCCGGGTTAGACGTTTGTAAGCGTAGATCTCCCTGGATTCATTCGATGAAATGACTGACTGTAGATGGTAAAATCACCAAATTCCTCACAAGTGTGCATTGAGCCAGATTGTTCCTAAACCAATTACCCCGACAGTTCTGCTCTGTAAACGACTCAGCCTTTCAAGGACTCACGAGACGACCACCTGCAACCAGCTCGCCTGTCTCAAGTCTACTTTGTATGTGACAGAGCTTTAAGTGGCTCCATAGCTGCCTGACAGCTAAACAAATTTCGTCAAGCGATGTCACATAAGTGGCCATCAGTTCAGGCTCAAGAGTCTCAAAAAAACAGTAAAATGCACTGCACGTGAGGTTTCCACATCTTTCTGGATCTGCTGCTCCTCTCTGCTGGAAGCTAGCAGCTCCAAGCCACATTAGCCACTGCGAGCACAACAACCGCATCTCCGATCGTGGAGGTCAAGTTGCATTGTGGATAACGTAGGCTTTGAAAAGGAAGAGGAACAAGTAAAGTTAAGGGGTGCTGTCTCTGGCTCTGGCTTTCAACATCCTTTTTAGTTTTCCATCGTGAGTCCATCAGAGTTCCAGGAGAGCGGCCAGTGGAGTTTGCTTGTCAGAACAATGCTGAGGATGATCTACAAAAAAAGTTTAAGATATGCATCGTCAGTGATAGTAAATCAGTGGAGCACTTTTCACTCAAATCAACAGTAAACATTCGAGTTGCTAAATAAATAACCAGTAAATGATGTATTCTTCTAGAGATATTATTTGAGATATCTTTTCCCTGTAGTGTTTCAAAGTAAAAGCATAATTCCCTCAAAAGTTCAGTTTCTAGCTGCCATAACAAAAAGGCATTACACGTTTGTTTGTTTTTATTCTTGGTGAAGTATGTCATGTGTGCATTTGTTCATCTGATCTTTCACCGCTGCGTGTTTGCAGACGGCAGCAGAGGAGCTCATCAACGGTCTGGAGGAGTACATAGCTGAGAGTTTTGTAAGAGCAGCCCACCTCACGCACCAGCTTGCCCAGAATGCTGCAGTTCGTTATCAAATCGTGGACACGACTGAGATTGTGTGTCGTTCCTAGGCAACGGTGACGGTGCGAGAGGGAGTCGACATTGTCCAGACCAACCTCTCTTTCCTCAGACAGCAGTTCACACAGATGGCATCACATATCCTGCGCTGCGACAGTAAGTTCAGTCACGGTTCGTTTGGTCAGTGTCAGACCGGGAAACGAAAATGATTTGTCAAGAAAAGTGGGACCGGCGTTCGACGCAGCGGGGCGACGTGAAAGCGAGACGTGAGACGGTGTTTTGTGTTGTCGCCCCCCTCAGATCACACGTTCGGCCCCCGTCTGCTGCTGCTGTGCACGCAGGGTCTGTTTGAGTGTCTGGCTCTCAACCTGTACTGCCTGAGAGGGGAACAGCGAGCCCTGACTGCAGTCATCAACCACCGGATTGTGAGTTCTTACCATTTATGATGCACTCGGGGGGCGGCCATCTTGCATATGAACCATTTTTACTGTTTGATCAGTAAAAAAAAAAATTTAATTAATTAACCAGTATGGAGGCCCATTTCCGCCAGTAAAAGAAAAAAAATAAGATGAAAACTTTGCCTTGATAATAAAAATATCCCCATGGTAAGATAAAAAGTCGAAATTATGAGATAAAAAAGTCATAATTTTGACTTTTAGCTTGATCCTGTCATCAGCCTCTGAGCTCAGGACTTTAACGTGTGACTTGAGATGAGCAATTAGAGGTTTTAATCCAATCAAAAGTGTAGACGGCGCCCTCTGCTGGAATCAAGTCCCTTGTGGTCGCTCTCTTTGAGAGCCATTACGATGATGCTGCGTCTCAATGACGTTTGTAGGCGTGGTTTTGTTTTCCGTTTGTTAATCGCATGTTTCCGTGTGTGTGTGTGTGCGTGCAGCGGAGGATGTCTGCAGAGGTCAATCCCAGTCTGGTCAACTGGTTGACCAGCATGATGTCTATGAGGCTGCATGTCATTCTGGAACACAACCCAGTCACTGAGGACCAGATCCAGCAATACGTCATATTCAGTCAGGTAAGAGGTTTGAGATGGAAAATCGATTCTTGTGCATGGGAGGAACATATTTGCAGAGCTGCTGGAGCTGTGCGAGCACTGGAACTTGCTTCCACTCGACGATTTAAGCCCCTTTCACACCGGCCAAAAAGCCACAAATGCCCATGAACATCTGGCTTTTGTCCTCACTGTGAAATGATCCAATCAGTGTTCACTCCCAGGTCACATGACGCCGCAGTCGTCGCGGGTATTTATCATAGCACGGATATTTAAGAGACACCGAAGTACAAGATCTCTCACTGACCTCCCTGCTGCCTCCTGCTGTTTTATTAGCTGGTTTTACTTGCTCATTTGTGATTTCAGCGATGTGATCAAAGACCTGCATCATCAAAATAAGATAAGCATGTCACTGGAGTTCAAGTGGTTTTGTCATCAGTAAGAAGATGCATCTATGTGAGGATCCACTCTCGCTCAAGTTGCCATATAATTTCAAAACTGCTTTTTTTTAACCTTCACCGTTTATTCTGCAAGCGAGCACAACAAATCAAGATTAAAGAAATGTACGAGGCTTCAAGCCAGACTGAGCGAAAAGTTCCACGCTGACGCCTCCACTGCGACTCTTTTTTTCCAGGCGGAGTCGAACCAGAGGAGCGACGCCGCCGCCGAGGAGCTGCCCGAGAGCCACAACGTGGAGGTGAATCTGTCCGGTCCTACTTTTACTCTGACAAAAACAGCTGATAGGCCGCCGGGGTCAAAGAGACTGATTGGTGGAGGGAAGGTTAGAGTCTGCGAACAGGTGGTTGGTGTAAAGATCGTGTTTGAGAGTCAGTCGTTCAGGCTCAAACATTTGCTTACGAGCTTCATGGAAATGCCAAAACCACCTCAAACGCATCTCAAAAACATTCAGCTTTTCTTCAGCTTCGGGCCCCAAAGACGCTCAGGCTTCATTTGAGCTTTTTTTTATTTTCCTACCTTTCCAGCTTTAACCCAGCAGCTCTCACACACACTTTCTGCAGGAAGATTCTGCTCTTTCCGGTTTTATACGGGTAGCTGGGCTCGCCGCGGCTAACGCTAACACTGCTAGCACGCTGACTTGACGTCCGGGTGGCGTGCGGGCCTCATGCAAGCGCAGGCGCGCTCCCGGGGGCCCGCTAACGTGAAGCACCGGCGAGTCTCAGCTGCGCTCTCGCATCCGCCTGTTTTACACCCGAGCGACGAAAAAGCCGGTGTGGTCACTCGTCTTTCTGTGTGTGCGACAGATGGAGGAGAGTTTATCTCCAGCTCCGGCCACCACGGCGGAGGAGGCCATGGCCACGTCAGGCGAGGGCGGAGAGGCGGTGGCGTGCCCCGGCGAGACCGCGCCCTCTTCCGAGGACGCTCAGCCCGCCGCCGGGGCCCTTCCAGGACGGGTGGAGATGGCCCCCGAGCTGGAGCCCTGGGCAGCATCAGTTCCTCCGGTAAAGAACCACAAGACGGAGACAGTCGCTTCATGGAGGTTAAAATGGCCGTCAAGTTTACTGCAGGACTGTTGAGGGATGAGTGAGGCTGGAGATGTTCACCACCATCTTCAGGACTTCACATTGTAGCTGCAGAGATCCTCTCTCCAGACAGATGAAGTTGGCTTCTTTCTTTTTTTTTTTGACATCATCGTCATGGTGATGTTAAACTGCTCGAATGAGTTTGAGCGCATTGCGACTGCTGAGTTAACACGCTAACGTCTTCACACCAAAGATGATTCCTCTCACTTCCGCGTTAGCCATCCGCCGTAACCTCGGCGTTGTTTTCCGATCGGTTCGCTGCCTCGCCCGAGCGCCGCTTTGGCGCCCGAGCGCCGCTTTGGCGTGCACACGCAGCGCGCTGATTGGCCCGCTGAGTAGCGGCGATGCACTGAACTGAATATTAGCTGCGTTTACTGATTCCAGGTGACATCACCCGTGAACGTCCTTCGCAGCTCAGACGCTTAGATCACCCGAAGGTTCCGCTGAAGACACAAATGTGTTGTCACGGGTGGCTCTCAGCCAATCATGTGACAGGATGTTGACGCTGTCGTGTTTTCATCAGGAGTGGGTTCCCATCATCAGGCATGACATGCTCTCCCAGAGGAAGATCAAAGCGCAGCCGCCGCTGTCCGACGCCTACCTGCACGGGATGCCGGCCAAGAGGAGGAAGGTGAGCAGCAGCAGACGAGCAGCCAGTTGCCGTATTCGCTGTCAGGCAGTCGTTCGTCACCATTAAACTCCGTCTCCCATTCTTGTCACCTCATCTGAAGTTTACTGTGACCTCGCAAGCATGCTTTTAGCCGCAGGGCAGGCCCACATGCGCCGATTATGGCGATAAAGTCTTCATTCCACACAGTGCGTGCGGTGGGCGGAGCCTTACGCCCATACGGCGGTAAATGTGGTCGTCTCCGCTGTAACTCAGCTGATTTAATAACAACGGGATGCTCATATTTAAGAGCCC
>CAAKHG010002299.1:1107-12505 GCA_901007715.1 Dactylopterus volitans
TTTTTTTCCCCTTTTTTTTTTTTTTTTTTTATTTTTTTTTTTTTTTTTTTTCTTTCTTTCCCCTTTTTTTTTTTTTTTTTTTTTTTTTTTTTTTTTTTTTTTTTGCAGAACATGCATTACGCAATAATCTTTATTTGTTTAGTTTTGGCAGGCAAGGGAAATTTACCAGCTGCTCCTGTGCTGGCAGCTGCATAGGCCAATGATGACAGTGTAAGAAGCTGGCATGGTGTCGTCCTTGGCTCTGGTCATCCAAGGCGCCACTGGCACCTGCAACCAACAGCAATCCACAGAGGGAGAGAGAGAATAGATGAGGACAGGAGGTTGTCAGATGGAAAGTTATTGAGAAAGACAAAGCATGCAGGAGAAAATGGGATGGAAATAAAAGAGGTGAAGAAAAACTGTAAATCAAGAAATAGTAAAAAAATATATATATAGTATATATATATTTCTGTTAATCAAATAGCAGCCAGGGCTCCTTTTTTTTTTTTTACTGTATGCACTACTATAGCTGTCATCATACCGCTTTTACTATTGACCTTCACTCCTAGTTTTCATTGGGACTAATAATTTTGAAGGGAACAGGTTGTAATCTTCCATATCTTTTTGCTATGTCTATTCACAAGCCACTGTAATGAGTTAGATAAGGGGGAGTCTAACATGAATCTGAGGGCTTGTGTGTGTGTGTGCAAGAGTGTTTCTAAGTGTATATTTTCCAGATGGTATGAACATCGGGAGTGGGCTGTAAAATAGTTTAACTCTGTATAAATGGCTAATATAACCCAACCTGTTCCTCTGAAAGCGCAACCTGCTTCCTGCTCCTCAGGAACATCAAAACATGGAGGCGTCTCTTGACTCCCTCCCTTGCTGCTACAGATGACCGCATTTTTCTGTTTTTGGGGATCAGAAGAACAAGCGCTGTTGTCACTTTGCTGGAATACGGGAACCGTTGGAACCACGGGATTGCCGACTGATCGCTCTGACAGGTGTGAGTGTTTGTTTGCATGCATGTGCGAGCACTGGTGGCGCCAGAGCCGGCCCCACCACCACCACCCCACCACTGCCTCCCTCTTGGCTCTGCACACAATCGCACACAAGCCAGCCGCCATGTATGCATTTTAAGCAGAGGCTCAAGTCTCATCCAAAACAAGACAAGCCAACCACACACCAACACCACCACGTCGCTGGCAGAGCGGTCCAACCTCTATGGAACTCACGTCCTCTGTGGACTGGTCTTCATTTTCTGCATGGAGCTCTTTGACAGCAGCACACCTGTTAAGTAGAGGAAGCTGTAAAATGAGTAATTATTGCAGTTTGTGCTGCACAAGCTGTTGCCTGTTTGAGCCTTCGACACTGTTGTGCGAGAGTATCAGGGTACCATGATAGCTGCATCTGTCTGTGTGTGTATTTGCCCGTGTGTGTTTGTGCGGACGACATGCACAAGTGTGTACCTCCGGGCCTGCAGATGGGGGGGTCGCTGGGTTGTGAACATGTCTTGGCCAGTTCCAGAGAATCACTAATCAAGTTTTAAAATAGAGATGCTTCATCAAGGCCACAGAACAGAAACCAGCTGAGAGAGAGAAACAACAGAGAAAGAGCCAGAGGCTGGAGGAGGCTGCAGAACTTTCTGAAGGACATGCCAGGCAGAAGTCGCAAAGGCCAGAAGGCAACTGCAGCATGACTTAAAGTAAATTGTTCTCATTATCAAGTCCACATGTGTTTTTCAAAATCCGATGCTCAGGAATAGATTTGGTGCTTACATTCCTGCACATTGTTAATGTGATGTTTTGACGCTTGCGAGGTTGATGGCTTTAAATTGAGCAGAACCGCCGTGGCTGCAAGACAATGGTCAAATTAGAACGAGAGCAGTTTCAGGCTTGATTTATACCAGTTGTCTCCCAAGTCTTTAAGGTGGGTTTAGTTCAGTCGTTATTTTTTGAAAACCCTTTTAGTTTGGTGTTTAATCATTCCAGTGTTAGTTTTAGCTATTTATGTAATGTAAGATGTTTGTCACGGGAAGGATTTGTGTAAAACCTTAAGATATGATTCTAAAAAGCACGATTCATTTCCGACGACAAATGAACAGCCATCCACAGAAGACTGGACAGACATGAACTCAGGAGGTTTTTATGTGACTTTGCCAGTAGATGGATATTCGACACGTACTGGCATAAAGTCAAAAAACCGGAGGAAAAATCTGATATCCACCCAAAGCGTTAACTATGAAATAAACTGACTGTTTTAGTTTGCTCAGTAAACGCACAACACTGTTTAAATTGTGGTTGTTGTTTTTTTTGGTCAGCCCTTGTTTTTATTTTCATTCCACTTAATGGTTCATCACACCCAGTTTTCATCACTTCATTATTTGTGATAAGCAATGATATCCTCGCTGCACAGTTTTTCCTCATTGTTTAATCGAAATTTAAAATTATTGCGCAAAAGTGAGACTCTCCATTCCTTAAGTAATTGAACTCCTACCTGGGCGGATGAATAACCTCCCCAAACCACCTCTGGCAGATTTACTGAAATGGAAAGTGTCCCTACTCATTCCTTTTTATCAGGCTAGATTATATTTGCTGCACCATTAAAGGTGAATTGCCTAAATATAAAGAACTGATTAGCTTTCTACCTCAAATACCTCGTGTTTTATTATTTTCTCCTATTACTTCTACTCGGCAGCCACAGCCTCAAGTCTCAAATCATTTGTCATAATGTAAATAAACAGGATCCGTGGCTGCATTTCCTTCTTTCACCTCAGAAATTGATTTTTTTTTTTTTTAACTTCCTCCTGCACATTTTTGTCCCGTGCTTTTAGTTCTGGGCATTTTCCTCTCCCTATGTTGAATCCTCTCAACAGATCGTCAATAAACTCTTGACGTGTGAGTGCACATTCTGAATTATCATTTCAACGTTTACAGCCAGCTCTTTTTAATAAACCTCAGTCTCCAGGTGCCCTTGTATCAAGGTGGTGGCGTAAGAGGGCGTGCTGTTTATGATCATTGGCTTCCCTTTATCAGAGGGGATGCTTGAGTGTCTGGGATACGATAGACGCGTCCTCTCATGCTACTGGATGCAGACGCGTATAGTGCATGGGCCACCACTTCAATTTGCATGAAATTATTTGAGCCGTTATTTACACAAGACTTCCTCCAGTTAAAAAGGTGAATGTACTTGTTCAATTTCTCTCTCTTTTCTGCTGGATTTATTTATCGCCTGTCAACGCCGCTCCTGTTTTTATGACGGCCAGCTGCTTTTTTCCCCTCCTTTCTCCCCTTCTTTGCTCCCGCCCTCCCTGAGATCACTATTACTCTGGCTGCCCCTGCTGCTGTAAATGCAGATGCACTCAATTCAATTTCTCCTGGCTGCTGCAGTGTGAGGGAGGGTGAGAAGGAAGGGACAGGTAGAGCGAGGAGGAGGGGAAAAGGGGAGAATGTGAGGGGATGAGTGGTACATGGTGGAGCACAGCAGGTTGCCAAGAGTTCCCTCCCCACCCCTTTCTCTCTT
Source organism: Dactylopterus volitans (assembly GCA_901007715.1). Classification (NCBI taxonomy): domain Eukaryota; kingdom Metazoa; phylum Chordata; class Actinopteri; order Syngnathiformes; family Dactylopteridae; genus Dactylopterus; species Dactylopterus volitans. Next base: position 4,609 of record CAAKHG010002299.1, read on the forward strand.
TTAGGACTTTATGATCCCAGTGCAGCTTAGAACAACTTGGTTTGGATCTTATTTTTACCTCAGGCTCCAGTAGACATCATAACCAGCAAGATCTACATGAGCTTTACTGGCACTAATGCCGCTTTTCCACCACATGGTACTACTTGACTCCGCTCTGCTCTGCTCTGCTCTGCTCTACTCACCTTTTTTGGTTTTCTATTAGGAAAAAAGTAACTGGTACCACTTTTTTAGTATCTGATCTCTTGGGTTTCCAAAACAAGGCCAACCAGGTGTTGCTACTAAAGGTACTAAAAGGTGACGTGAAAACACTGCAGTGCACTGATTGGTCAGAGAGGATCGATACGGCGTCACTGCATAATCAATGCACGGCACGCATGGTATACCCTGATGAGTGGGCGCCCGTGCCCGTCTTTTTTTTTTTTTTTCACCCTGTCCTGTCCAGCAGCTAAAGCAGGTCTGCGTGCCTGACGGTGCCAGACCGATTTTCTCAGCAAAGGAGGAGCCTTAAATACTCATCCTGTTGTATAACACACAACAACAACAACATCAACAGCAACAGCAGCAGTAACCAAAAGCATGAGCAGGAGCAAAAAGCAGCATTATGTGTAGGACATCAACATTATAAGTGTGTGAGTGAGTGCACGGGTGAGCGAGCAAACAAATGAGCGAGCAAGTTGGGCGTGTGTCAACTGTGAATGTTTGACAACGGGAAAGATTTGGAGTTGAACTGAGGGGGCACAGCAGCCCCCGGCAGCCAGGTCAAGACCCCAGCCACTCCCCAGGCCGCAGATCCCCACCACCCCGCCCAAGGAGGAGAACCAACCGAGTATAAACGAAACTATTGTGGAGGCCGCGGCTTTTAGATTTTACTTTCAAAACTGGAAACCAGAGAGATCATGCCACGATCATTCAAGGGGGTGCAAACCTTATTCGGATTGTGTCTCTCTGGGCCGCTCTGTGCATTATGATGTCACATTCAAGTTGACATCACAGCAGTTTTATATGGAAATTACACTTACAAAATCACACTTAGAAAACAACCCCTAGAAAAGGACCAGATGCCAAAGGCAAGCAGAGTAAAGTAGAGCCAGTACAAAGTAGTGGAAAGGCGCCAATAGCAGCTGGTCAGCCTTTTTTGGAACCCTAGGACAGCAGGTACTAAAAAAGGTTTTACTTGGTACTTTTTTCCAAATTGAAAACCAAAAAAGGTAATTGGAGTACCATCTAGTAGAAAAGCACCATAACGCTGGAGTGAGTTTTGATGTTAGTACGGCATTCTGATCTCCAGCAGCTCAATTCAAACGAACCTCAGATCTTTGACTCTGTTTGTGTGAACTGTGCTCAACACAACAATCTCTGCTCATGGCCAGCAACGAGGACAAATCTACTGTCTGCCTCACCATGCACCTCAGATGCAGGTAGTTTTTGCTGCTTTGCCATTTTGCTTGGGGGGTCATTCTCCTCACAAGAGTCCCTCCATTTGCCCCACTGTTAAAATTGTCGCTGAGGATGTCATCACTGCGCTATAAAGTTCCTCTTCCTCCTGTAGGCTCATCTATGATCAAATTATATTTTACTCCCATTTTACATCCATTATATTATCTTTTGCAAAGCGCACGACAATAACAATATTCAGCAGTCTATCAGGACTGAGCCTCAGGATGAGGTTTTATTGTCAATATTATTGACATTATTAGTGAATAGTGTGCGTGTTTGTCGGTTTTCGTGTTTGCAGTGAGTGGTCCTGCAGGGTGGGCTGCAGCATGTCAGTCCACGCTGCCCTCTGAAGATAGATCAGTTGAACATAGTCAGTGTTTAACCTTGTTCATGTGCCACCCCTCTTTCCTTATTTTCACTCTGGCAATTTATACTTTGGAATCAAATAACTGGAAGCTCAAATTAGTAGTGTGGATTCGTTTTTCTATCATTTCGTCAAACGAACACTCCGCATGCTATTTCTCTCTTTTATTATTATTATTAATTCCCTGGGGTTGTTAATAATTCTTTTATGTTGCTTTAATCTCACCCGTGTTCGTGATTCTCTCCTTCCAAACCTCAGAAAATAAAAGGTGTTCTGATGTTGGGGAGCACAGGGGTAATCTTCAACACAGTTTATTTAAAGCATGAATATGATATACTAATATAAATAACTTTTAGTCACAAAGCCTGTGGTTTTATCTGCAGCTTTGTTTCCACTGGCTTATTGCGCACAAATCTGTCTCCGTTGAGTTAAATGTCCCGAGCAGCACAGGCAGTCCTGGAGGTCAGAGAGGCTATGAATTTAGAGAAAAGACAACATGTCTGCCAGCAAAAGTCTGTTTTATTAGATTTCCGCTCATTTCATTTCCTCAAATGTGGATGAATACTAATCACAATTCATAAATGTAATTAAATGTGTTGCTTTTGAAGTATAATTAGAATGTTGGGCCCAACATGAATGAGTTTGGTTCTGATTATGGAACCTTATACAACACGTGTGCGCATACATATGAGATAATTCTCCTACTTGGTCACTTTTCCTCAAACGCTGACACATGTGCACACATAGTCATTTTCAGCAGGCATGTAACAGTAGAGGAGATTGTGCCAAATACATTAAAGAGCTATTGATTTAAATATATGGGGAAAGGGAAAACTGTGTACAGGTTATATTACTTATATTTTGACATAGTCTCTCTTTTTCTACAGCTAACTGAGATGTTCAGCATCATAGAGGAAATCTTAATATGCATGGTCAAAGGCAAAATTTGGTTCAAGTGGAGTCCCCTGAGTCCATAGAAAACACACAGTATTGGCACCATGTCACCTGCATTCTGTGGCACCACATAAATGTAAATATAACCAGTCATAGTGTTTGAGATCAAATTAAAAACCACGGCAACCCTGAATCATCAGCCAGATCGTCTACCCTGTGTTGAATGTGCACCCACTCATTGAAATTCATATCAAAGTTGTGCAAGCTGAGATTCACATCTCACGTTTACATACACCGGCATCCTGTGTGTGTGCGTGTGTGTGTGTGTGTGTGTGTGTGTGTGTGTGTGTGTGTGTGTGTGTGGAGAGGACGGGGAGGAAAGGGGCGGGCTGATTGAACAGAAAGAAGCGAGGAGGTTGATGTGCATAACACTCTGGAATTCCAAGTGCCCGAACAAAATGTCCACGTTCATCCGCTGTTGTTACGACCATATATCATCTGAAGAAAAAAGTAATCCCCCCCCCACCACACACACACACCCACCCCCGCCACATAGCAGGGAGATTTAAACCCTTTATTCTTTGGTGAATGCCGGGAAACGCTTGACGGCTTGATCAAACAGGCAGCGGTGAGCGAGTGCCAGGCCGTAGCGTGCAGACGCCGCTAATTAGCGCAGAGGCGTGACCCTCTGACGACAGAGGAGTCGATTCCGTCTCTGCGTTCCCGGGATCGCGATCCCGGGCGCCTCCCCCCCCAACCTGGCTGCGCTGTTGCGTACAAATCTCGAAAAAAAATCGCGCGCGCGGTCTCACAAACACACGCAGAGAACAGAGTCGATACGACCGGGTGCCGTGAAGTCGGTGGGTCCCCCATGTTCGGGGGGCGCACGTAGCTAGCATTAGCGCAACTGGCCACACCCCCACTGTGCGGGCGCAATCTTTTTGGCACTTAACTCCGCTTCCCACACTGCCAACTCAACTCCCCACCGGATTGGCCCCCTCATGCTGACGCCTTCCGCCACAACTCACATCAGGTGACCTCCCGTGAGGTCACTTCATCTGTATCTGAAAGGATCCTTCACAGGTATCATAACAATCGACACCCGCAGCGACTAACGGAAGCATTTTTTTTTTTTTAACTGGATGGATTTTGACAGTGGATAGCCGCCCCTGGTGTATGACGGTCGCGGCGTTCTCCCTCAATACGAAGCGGACTAAAATAATTTTTTTCCCCCCCTTTTAATCATTTTGGCTCAAACATATGAGAAAAAAAAAACAAAAAAACAACTGGCCTAGGTTGAAAAGCGACCCAAGCTTGGACCAAGGATCGAGCAAATACAACTAGGGGACTAATTCCGCTCATATTTTTAAGACATCCTGTCCAGTTATGCATCCTAATTTCTCAATCGTTGCCCTTGCATTGCATTTCAACTGGACAGCAAGCCCACTCAATTGTAAATTGTAAAATTTTGTTTGTGGCTACATTGGCCAGATTACTCATGGAAAAAAAAAGGATCACAATGAGATGTGTGCCCACTTAAATGAAGGACATACATAAAAGTGTAATTTAAATCAGAAATTCCTTACAACGGAACCAAATATAATTTTTTTTTTTTTTGCAGTAACTAGGAGACGTCGGGAGCCGGGTGATTTATTGCCAGCAACTTGGACTGTCAGGCTCTCCGGCATATGAGCATCTTTCTAGGCAGCGATGATATCTGGGTGCGAGCTGTCTCGAGTGAAAGGCTTGCATTAATCAATTTACGTGCTTGAGGGTTGCACAACATGATGGAAGCCATGCTATCTGGACAACATAATGGGGGAGGGTGGGCGGGCGGGCAGTGGCGGCTGTGACCTTGCGTCGTCCTTGAATATTTAATAAATTGAGCATCCCACGCAGCCCTTCCTGTCAACACGCGCTTAGACACCTCAAAGGTTATCCAGTGTTTAATTACAGTATCTAGCGCATATTTGATGATGAGCCATCATTGATCTCTGAATCCATCCTGCATCTCTGAGAAACGCACTTCCCTATATACAGTTTGGAAGCCGACTCACCTGATCAAGTGTTTATTACGCACAATATGAATCAATATGTTGGCTTCCCTCCTTTTCCTTTCTTTCTTTCTTTCTTTCTTTTTTATTTTTTTGAGGAGAATTGAAGTCAAGGGGTTCCGTCCGAGTGACACGATGCGAGAGGACATGTACAGCATTTTAAAGACGTAAGGAACCTAATTGTGCACTGTTTGTTCTCAGGAGGATATGTGAGAGATTTTTCACAGACATCCAGTCTTGCCCCAGGGGGTAAAGTAGCAGAATTAATCATAGCACTTTCAGATTAATTACTCATAATGCGAGCATCCTCTGAAAGGCATAGCCCGCAGTTGTGATGTTTGGTTGATTTCATTAGCCTCAAAGCGACAACACCTAAAATAAGTCTTGCTGAGACCGAACAAGAAAAGGGGGAGAGAGGGAAGAAAAAAAAAGCAAAAGAAAAGGGAAAAAAAAAGAAAAAAAAAAAGGCGGCGATGAAATGCAAATTCCGTGCCGTTAACAGATAGAAATAAATGCATCAGCTGTGCAGATGCAGGAGAGGTTATCAGTCTAATTATAATAATGATAATTAAGAAATATATATATATATATATATCAACAAACAGTAATCTAGACTGAAAACAGAATTCCTCTTATCGTGTCACGTGAAGAGCTGACAGCCGCCGTTAAGCTCAGGGAGGTTTCCATTGTGTTGTGAGCGGGGGGGGAAGAAGAAAAAAAAAAAAGAAAGAAAGAAAAAGAAAAAAGAAAAAGGCAGGAATGCTAAAGGAGGTCAGGCATTTAACTACTCGCGGTAAACGGTCGTGCGGGAGTTTGCGAGGCTGCTCTTTGGACGCTCCACTTACGCAGCACATCCCCGCCACCTTGATTAAAACGACTTTTCGCGTATTCTTTTTTTTTTTTTTTCCCCCCCTTTCCTTTCTCTCCCCCTTGCAACTTTGATGTCTCGGCAGACTGCGTGCACGCCGCCTCCGAGAAGACGCGCCGCCTGTGACAATGGGCTGCGCATTGTTGGCTGCACGAGGCGACGGCAAAAAATAGATCCGGTTTGCTTGTTTAGCTGAGCTAGTTACTAGCCCCAGCCCCCTGTCTCTTGGAGGGGAAGAGCGGCGGTGATGCTCACAATGCAGAGAAAACCCACCAATGAGAGGGAAACAAGCCGCAATCTCTTGAATTTTAAAAACCGCGGTTCCTAAATATTGTAATTTGGGACGATGCGAAAGACGCTGAATCTCTTAAGTGCAAGAGTTGCCGTTTGAACTGTCTACCTACATCACTGCGCGGCTTCAGATGCGAGCCGGCGAGGAGACAGTGGGCTTCCACCACCATTATTGTTTGGCCCAGGCGTTTTTTTTATTTATTTATTTTTTCCCTCTCCCCCTTTTAACTTTGTGAGCCTCATTTGGGTGACAAGCCTCACGAGAGGAAGCCCGCTCTCTGTGACTGGCTCGTGCTGATCTACAGTACTTGTCATTCATAATATCAACTATAGAGGGAAGAACCAGCCGCATTCAAATTTCACTGTTGCTATGGCGACAAAATGTGACGGCTGTCCGGGTCAAGGAAAATTACTTAACCTCTTTAGGATATGTGACATGTCGAAACTGAAGACGTTCCGTCCGCCACTTGCTTTGAATGATTACTTGCACGTTTAATCATCTGCACATTACGTTATACATTGAGGCCTGGGAGAATGATATGACTTTTGTAGCAGTTGAGGGCTGGTTTATGCCCCAAAATATCCAAGTTGTACAAAACATTGTGCGAGCTAAGGGCCGTTTTGGGGCTCATTTGCAAAACAGAAATGCTCATAAATAGTTGTATAATTAAAAACAAACAAAAGAGCTCGAGAAAGAACCCCGCTTACTTTCTCACCTCCGCACGCCTGACAATAAATGAACGTCACATTATTGCTTGCGGAAAGAGGAAAAAAAAAAAAAAAAAAAGTTGTGAGGGCTTTTATTTTGTTAATTTGTTCGTTACAGATTATATTTATTTATTCGCCAGGAAGAGAATTAAGCCCCGCCCAGCTGGAGGGAGAGCACTTATCCCCGTCTCCCTGAATTCTGCTCACACACAACACAGATTTTGTATAATGTCATGGAGGACAGCCTACACATGCACTTAATGTAGTCCCTCTACGCACACACACACACACACACACACGCTCATTTTTATTAGCGTCTCGCTCGCTTTGCTGGTGATTGTTTGGTGCGGCAAGGTGGCTCAGTCTCAGTGCAAAAGAAGAGGGGAGGGAAAAAAAAACAAAAAAAAACAAGCCTACAGGTCCATTAAACATGATAACGCACAAAAAAGAAAACACACATGAATATTTATGACATGCAGAGTTCATTTCCCCGGCATAGCAAGTAGCCGACGAGCAGAAAGCACAATGACTGCTGTGCCAGTGAAAATGGGTCCAGTCAGATTCGGCGTATGTGACGTTCCTCCTCAGAAACGTCCCTTCAGGATTCAATAATCAACCGGTTTGGTTCGGTGGCGAGAATTGCCAGGATTAATTGCCTTGTTGGTTGCGTTTAAGCTGAGCGAGGCCAGGGCGTGACGCGGTAAACAACGAGGGATTTTCGAGACAATTTCAGTGCATTTCGGCTCGCCAACCAGCGCTTAGTTGGTGCTGCCAAGTTGGAGCGCTTCAGTCTGTGCTTATTGCGGTTATTCGCCGAGGCGAGGTCACCTGGACTGCGCACTCCGCACGCAGAGGCGATTCAATCTGCTTTACGTTAAAAGACCAAAATGTAAAGCGCATCGCGAGGGACGGTATGGTAATGGGGCATGGGGACCAAAAAAACTATCGCAAAAAACTGGTTGAAGATGAGACATGGAGAGACTGACAGACAAAATTAGACTGAAGGAGGAACAGTTTGAAAGAGATTCGGGCAAATGGTTAAGATACAAACGGCAAAAATAGTAGGGACGTTGACGCAATTTTTTTTAGCTTATTTGCTCCTGCAGACCTTGCTCTATTTTTTTTTTCACCTTTTTGTTCATATGTTAAAAAAAAAGAAAAGAAAAAGAAAAGGCAAGCAAAGGGCATCAGTATCAACACAGACAATATCAGAACATATATATATATATATCTTAATATTTGAGATTGTATGCTCCATTGAAAACATCCGTGGAATTTGGA
>CAAKHG010002301.1:10925-24121 GCA_901007715.1 Dactylopterus volitans
CCCTTTTTACAGATTTACATGGTTTTCAATTAAAAAAAACCCCAAAACGCTTAAAATCACCCTAAAGACACACACACACACACACACACACACACACACGCACACACACGCCACAAAGACCTTTCCCTCAACTCCGTCATGTACTTAACGTTTTGTTTTCATTGAACTCTCATCCCCTCGCATTAAAATTGAGTAATTGTTAGCTTCGAGACAAAAAAAAATGTAAAATTGTGTGGTGATACACAGGCCACATCGTTCAGCATCAGTCTCATATGGCATTGTCAGTATCTAGAGTTGGTCACCATGGAAACACCTGAGAGGTCCATCAGACATTCGGTGCTTCAGCCGACTGCAGATCTCACCAGCCTCACGCGGCTTACTCTCCCCTTTTAAGAATTTATTTTTCTCACAGCATGAAATATTTGGGAAATTTCAAAAGTGTCTGCTGTGGAATAAAGTCCATTGAACTTTTCTATGTAGTCTAATCATTAGACTACATTTACATTAGATGACTTGAGAGCAACCCCCAACTTAACCGTAAAAAACATCACCTTTTGTTTCTATTGCAACTGTTAGGTATGGTCATATGTGGCAGCATTAATGCTACCGTTATGTGAAATAAACAAACCTGTGTGAATCAGATACTGCAGGGCTGTTGCAGTGAATTACCAGGTTTACCTGACATGGGTATATGTGGACTCACATAATGCAGTTCAAGTCTCATGTCAACAGGATAACAACCATAACCAGCATGACAAATGAGATAAACTTAACAAAAAGAGGGTCCATCCCCATCATCCTTTTCCATAAAACCTTAACATGAACTGAAGTCAAATAAAGCCTTGTGCACAGGTCATCTGTTATCTTTGTCCACTGTTCTTCCCAGGTGGTTTTCAAACTATTTAATCTTCTGACCTGCTTGCTTGTCTGTCTGTATCAAAATGTGTAAATGAAATGAAGTGAAAGCAACCGTAACCATGGTATCCAGTGAGTAAACCTCACTAAGACCTTCAGAGAGATATGCTGATGACAGATACTAACACATCAGTTTTAGCCTATTTGAAAGCACAATACTGGCGATAACCGAGTTGGAAGTGCAGGACTGCAGTTGCCTACAATACAAAAAAGTGTTTTCATAAAAATGTTTATTTAAAAACACACAAACATATTTATGTTCATAAAAAAAAACAACAATTCAAAATCACTACAATGTTTGGTGTTAATTCAGTAGGTATGTTGATCCAGTAGCTAGGTCCACCATCCTCCAAATGATGTTCATATAGCATATTTTTCACTTGTTTGTGTTAAGAATAAAGAAAAAACAGTTAAAATGGTGTGATAACATCAAAGTATGCAAAAAAAAAATCCAGAAACACACTATTCAGTATTTGTGAACAAGCACACAAAAAGAGCAAGAACATGCTTATTTAAACTATTAAAAAAAGTACTTCAGAAACGTACAAAGTAATATACATTTATCCTTCACCAGAAAAAAGTACTACATTTATGAGGAGAACTTTGGATTTTTCACCCCAGGTTTGGGTTTTAGGTTAAAACGACTGATTGGAACAAAAAGTATTTCAGCGTGTTCAGCACTGAATGAGAGCGGTGTGAGCAGAAACTGTAAAAAAGTTGAAATGTGATCATGCAGGGCAACTGTTTACTGTGAAATGCACATCTGAAAGTGTGACGACACTATGGAGACCAGCAAAGATTAAACGTCTTGTTGGCGTTTTACTTACTTACGGTCTCTAACACAATCGTGTAGTTGGTAGGATGCTTACAAAAGGTAAAGACATGCAGATTTTTTTTAGAGGCAGTTACCTACTAGAAATCTTTTTTTTTCCAGTTATGACAGAATATTTATCTGGTTCTTTTCCATTCTTTTTCGCTTTAGCCAGCAACATTAACCATGCTACAGTTGTCGTCTCTGCTAATATAAAAAAAAAAACATTTTTCTTGAGAGACAGATGCTTCAGTGTAGCATTTCTTCTTTTGTTTGACTGACAGAAGTCATCCAGCGTGAAATGATCACTGCAAACACAATAGTCTGTGAGGCTCAACGGACGCGAGCGTTTTCATCCACGTGTAGCATGACCAGCCACAGCCACACAACAGCAGCAGTGTGTCCCTGTCTTCTAAAGGTCATTTGTGAAAGCCTTGTCAAGTGCGTTGCTTCATATTATTACCACAATTTTGAAATTGGACAAACCTTTATTCTTCATTCTATATGTAAATCTGCACGCCAGTTTCCCTGAATGACTCCTTTTTATTCCTATCAATCGTTTTGGCACAAATCCTTCGAAAATGGGTTTTAAAAAATTGCAAAGTTCACCTTTTCAAAACAACTTTGTCATGAAGATAATCATATTTGTTACAAAGATTTTCAGGACTCAATCAAATGTCACGAGAACAACAACAACAACAACTAGATCCTTGCATGCTATTTGTTTAACAGATTAAACCATTAGTCTTCATTTTCACCATTCAGGAAAAGGCCAAAAAAGTTAGAAATGTTTCAGATGACTACGCTGGTGCCGCTACGGGAGCTTCTATCCTAGGAGAGAAAAGTTACAGAGGCACGGTTAAAGTTAAAAAGTGAGATGATTCAGCACACACACACACACACACACACACACACACACACACACACACACACACACACACACACACACACACACACACACACACACACACACACAGACGAACACACATGCAAACACAGGAAAATTTGAAAAGTCGAAACCTTGAGCTGCTCATAGAACACCACATAAACGTCACTGGGAATCATGACTAAAAATATTATGTCGCTATAATAGCTAATATTTCTTGAGATGAATCAGCCTGGATTTAAGTGATGGCGCAAACTGACCAACCAGCCGTCCTTCATCTCTAGAATGGCTAAAAATTGCTGAGAGATAGCAGGACTAACATGAGGGTAAGTAGGAAAAGAGAAGACGGCACAAGGACAATTCTCAGTAGACCTTTGGTGTTTTGAGTGCGTGTCAGTATTCGTGTGAGGATCTTACAGAAAGGCGGTTGTAGTCCCTCCGGCCGTTGCTGTGAACCGGCTGCATCTCCGTGGAGGAGTAGCTGGGGGGCTTCTCTGGCCAATCCTTCTCTTTACCCCACTTTCCTCTCCTGCTGTCCTCGTCGTCCGAGCTCCAGGACCCGTTGCGGCGCTGCGGCGAGTAGCTCCGCTCCCGTCTTGCTGCTCTGCTTTGGAGCTCGTCCATTAGGTCGTCACGACTGCGAGTTCGCGGCCTGGACCCGCCACTTCTCACCGCTGAGCCTCCTCTCCTATCCCTTGAACCCCTGTTTGGCTGTCTTGCTCGCCTGTTTTCCCAATCGGACTCATCGCTGTAATCCCGCAAGATGCCCCGCCGGGGAGGAGAGAGGTCTCTGTATCCGCGACTGTCTCGCTGGGCAGCCCTTCCGGAGGGGTTTGTGCTTCCACTGGACTGGCTTGATAATCTGTGGCCACCCCGGGTTCCTTCTCCGCCTCCAGGCGCCCTGCGTGAGGAAAAGCTGGGCACACGATGGATAATCGGTGGCAGAGTGATGACCCTCCTCTCCACCCCTCTCACCCCCATCTCATCAAGGGCTGACAACATGCTTGGAGGCCCAGGTGTGTAGGGGACAGTAGGAGGGAGGGGCTGAGGCAGTAATGAGGGCTGCATGGGGTGCCTGTTTGGGGCAGCATGCAAAGGCATTTGAGGTGCACTGACATCCAGGCCCCTCACCTGGTTCTCAAGGTAGTCCAACACCTGATTAGCGCCTTGAACGCTGCTCGCTACACTGCCGTTCATATGGTGAGGAGGAGGGGCGTGCTGTGGCAGGGCCATGGGTGACAGCTGCATGGGCGCCATTGCAAAGTTCTGTTTGGTGGGGTGGTCCGAGTACGAGCCTGAAACCAAAGCATCCGTGAGCTCAGTAAAAACAGAAATTGGAGATATAATAATGCTACCAATCGTTGCCATTAGCAGTCGGAGAATCAACTCATCCCTACACACAAACCAAGATCAACCAGAAACATTAACTTTTGATTCATAATTATAAAAAGTTTAGCAGAAATCTAGTCTATTGCTACTTGGGGGGCTCTTTTGTCCCTATCGCAATTTTAAGTTTTATCTTCTCACCGAAATGTGTAAACAGTCATGCTGCTGTCGGCTAGTGATGATGCAGATCAGAGAGGCTGTGGGTATGTAATGACTATTACTGACTGTATCATATGTGGTGTGACACTAGTAGTCACCCATGGCTTGGAAACATGAAACAACTTTTAGTCCGTTTTATGTCCTTGTGTGTAATGTTTAGTAGTCTCTACTGTATCTAGTGTTTTAATGTGCCTCGTCTTTGACTGACATTTAGTGCATTTCACTTCTTTAGTGCTTGATTTCCTGTATTTGATTGTGATATGTTGCGTTTATAATGCATCTTTTTGCACATGCCACCAAAGACAAATCTCTTCCTGTTGCACTTAAAAAGGCAGACAATAACGTATTTTCAAATTATATTCTACTCACACTAGCATGCTAACATGTTCACAATGAAAATCTTAAACTAATAATGTTATCAAATATAATGCTCCCTATCTTAATTTAGCAGTTAAGCATGTGGACATTCTGCTAATTAGCAATGAATATGAAGACAGTAATCCATTGTGTCATAAATACTTGGTCAAAAAAACCAAAGTACTGGACAAATTTTGACCAGTAGGTGGTGCCAAATAGGAAATCGTGGGATAACCAAAGTTGCCCCAGGGACCAACATTCCGAAGCAAAGTTCAAACTTTGTATTAGCATGACTGCATGTTCATAAGACGATTTGGGTTGCTTTCAACTATTGCCATCACCAGCTTAAGAGGGAAAAGTGAGTGCTTTCCCCTCTCAAGCTGTGCAAATGGATGCACTTGACCGATGGAGGCTGTTGAACGCCATACGCAGAGAGAAAAATGTGCAGCCGTCACTCATGCCTACTGTCATCTCTCACATATTTTTGTGTGAACAAAATTGTTCGTCTCATTTTAAAAAAGGTCTCACAACTAGCCATCGATTTTTTGAGACTAAACTTCAAATACACTTTTAAATCAATCAAGCAAAATGCGATAATACGATATCAAGCAAAGTTTGTTCATCAGCAGCCCGATATATAAAAGGTACATGGGTTTGATTTATGGGTCTAACACTGAAAGCACTTGAGGCATGAGCGAGCCATGTGACAGCGTGTCGTGCTGGACCTCAAGTATGAACACTGGAGCAAGAGAGGTTAAATAAAGCATTCCATAAAACACATTTTCTACATTATTACTGAGGTGCTTTTTTTTTTTGTTCCTCACCTGAATACAATATGGGGACACCTTGGGAGGAGGCGTTGGAGCTGATGGGAGCGTAGATGGGCTGTCCGTGCATCCAAGGGGCCATGGCCTTCTGAGCCTCTCGCATCATCCTGTGCTGCATCACAGCTGCGAGACAGTCAAAGGCTGTGAGCTCATTCTGACTCAGTGATATTAGTGAACCGACAGGATTCAGATCAGTGTCCATGCAGGTCGTCCACTTTACAATCCACCTTGTAACCGTTGCACATACTTGTAACAGTATGTGCAACAGTAAGTGACATCATAACTGCTCAGAATGCTGTGTAGTCCGGATTGCCTTTCTTGGTTGTAAAAGCCACAGGTCTCTTTGGCAGCAGCCATTTGGCCTTGTCATGCTGGAAGGTGCAAACACCGACTTCAATAACAGCTCCGTGGTATTAATTGTCCCTTCCTTTCAGCCAGGCAGGGGACATACACAATACCAGGCCCACGGCCTGGCTTGCCAAAACTCAATGCAGCCATCATCGTTACTCTGACAACTAAATATGTCTACCATGAAAAGAGGCAATTCAAGTGTCCCAGGATGCCATAATGGTGCAAACCAGACCCTGGAAGTGAGGCAGCAAAATGGGACTCAGTCATACATGATTTTACACCCATGCGTTTCAAACTGTTACATGCCAAGTTAAAACATCCTGTTTACTGCAGAGACGCCAGCAAATGTGACTCACTCGTGAGTCACGTTTCCCAAAAGAGGGAAAACATTTATAAAAAAGATGAAACTTACAATGCTCTATTGATTTGTAAAATTTGTGAGTCAAACATAGCACATGGTGATGCCGTGTGTACAGCCTGCTGAAAGGAGACAATGGCTGATCACTCTGAATGCGCTGAAGCAAAATCAAAATCACATTTAACAAGTTTTAATGTATCGTGACTGCGGACAAGCACTGTTTTTAAACCAGCCAAAATCAAATAGCCTCTTGGACACGTGCATCTTCAATGGTATGCTGCATTGAGATAATAAGGTATTTTGTTTAGGTTTGTATTCCACATGAGGCCAGAACAAAATATGAGGCTGATCAATAAAAAATCATTGAATTTTTTTTTACTGGTTTTTAAAAGTTCTCATGGATCAGATGTGAAAGGCTTTGCAAATCTATCAGATGCTTAATATTAACATGTTCATGCTGACTGGTTAGACAGGCTTTCTGCCTCAGTGTCATAACATTCAGTCTCCTGCAATCGCTCATCCAGTCGCAGAAAGCCTTCGAGTGCCATGACAACCCATGATATCATATTAACATAAAAGTGATCCCAAAAAGTTATAAGTTGTGTGGTCAATAGATTTTTAATTCTTTTAATTCTTTAAAATAAGAGAGTGAGTGATAGACAAAAAGTACAGGTATCAAGCAAGAACACCATTTCAGCAGATACTGCGAGCTGAAGTATCAGGATAGAGAAAACAAGAAAATCATGGATAAATAATCCCGCTGTACCTTTTTCTGGGCAGCAGCACGTCTGGGGACAACATGGGCAGCGGACGTAGCAGCAGCACTTCTCCGGGCAGCATTGACAGCAACATATGCAGAAGAGCATGATGAGCAGGAGGGCACCAATGATGATCAGCAGGACCGTCAGCCAGTCTGAGACGAGTCCAGAGGACACCAAGTTACTGACACCGACATTTCAGCCTCTTCCTTCATAAACAGGCACGTTTGAACTCAAAAGAGAAGATTCCTCCGATAAGCAGGTGACTTACGGTACACGATGAGTTTAATTTCTCGATCCGAGTCCCCCGTGGTGTCGCCGGCAGCATCGATGGTGCAGAAATACACACCGTTGTCCCACCACATCACCTCATTGATGACCAGGTCGGCGTCTGATGACACATAAAACCACAGTAATGCCACCAAGAAAAAAAAAATGTTCTGGTTATGTTCTGTTATTCAAAGAAAAAGAAGCTCATTAGTGCCAAAATCTTGTTAATATTCCTATTGTGTTCAATCTAGATATTTGTGGTATTTATACCATGCACTGACTGCTACACATTAGTAGGCTAATAGAAAAGCACCAATAAAAATATTGACACACCTTCTCAAAAAAGGGGGGGCTTCCTTAATATATTTTTTCCCCACATTTCAGGAGCAAAATTTGACAATGTAGAGCGCAGAACTGTTATGGCATTTTTCTGAATGTTGAATCAGTCTGATTCATAAGACTCAGGCGGCAGCTTTTGACTACTTCTTCAAACAGGCAGACAATCTAACAGAGGGCCGCTCCAAGGCTCCGCTCTAGTATCATGATTGTGATGATAAGTATTATGAGCAAGCTTACTGTTTCGAATGGTGATTTTGCGCTCTCTGTACTCCGCGCCCAGCGTGGGCTCATTCAGGCCTCTCTTCTGGATCACGGTGCGAACCGTGCGCTGGCGGTCCGGGCAGTCATTGGCCGGGTCCTGACCCAGCTGCAGAGCCGCCTGGTAGGCTTCAGAAACAGACGGACACACGTGGATGAGAGAATGTTGTGTTAGTCTCACACAGTCTTCATGTCTGTCTTTAATATTTTCAGCTTAAACCTTCATCTGCGCCACCTAAGACTTCAGGTGTATGACGACATCAGCCAGCTGTTGAGTTCCCCAGTAAGATAATGAGGCTAGAAATCACTGACAGTCAGCATCACACTAGAAAACATGCAATACTCTTGTCATACTCTGTTGAATGTTTGCCATTATATCATTGCTGCTGCTACTCTTTAGCAAGTGGCTACTCCGATGATGTACAAGAACATTGTCAGGTAAATCAAATTACTTGCATCATCTGAGGTTATCCACGTCTTCATTTTATTATTGTCCAACAACTATTTATAATGATCAGTGCAGTAAAACACACCATTAATGTTATCTTAAAATTACGATCTGTCAGTCAAGCGTGACCCAAGGAATAATCTTTACTCGAGAATTCATTGTATAATAATGATCCTTTTGCACAGGGTTTGGATTGAGTGAAGATTAAGAAAAATAAAGATGTTACAATCATTTTTTTTAATGAATATGTAGATGGAAAAAAAAAAACATTAAATCCAGCTTCACTTATTCAGCTTTTATATTGTTGGTGATAATGATTTTGGTGTACTAAATGAAAAAGCCAATATTACCTCTCTATATGGAAATATGTAATCAAATGTGAAACATAACTGTGCATTTAATTAAAGCAGCTGGTTTCCTCATACTAGAATAATTCAGTATTTTTTATCGTTCGTATATTTTTGGCAACTGAGCAAATAAAGCAATCCAATGGCTGCTAAAAAAAAACAAAAAAAAAAACAAACTTCATAGCCAACACAAGAATCTAGTGCTCCAGATAAAGCATCTGCACTCAGTGAAGAGAGCTCATGGTACAGCCCGTCTTCGCAGCCCAGGGAGCAGTGATAGCTAACATGTCTCCGGGGTCCTCGGGTGGGAACCTCCCTTCATCAGTGTTTCGTCTAGTTGGTCCCACGACACCTTCAAGAGGCTGGACAGTGATCTCTGGCATCCCAGAGTCACCCCCTTAATGCCCGGTCTCACTGCTCCTCACCACCGCACGACAAACCCCTAGTGCACGCTACTACTGCTAGCGCAGCATGTCACCTACAACAAACCCAAGCTCCGCTATGCAAGCTACAGGTCGTGACAGTGCTGATACTACTTTCCCTAATACACAGCCCCCTACCATCTTACAAATCCCTACCACTATGCCAATATATAAGGGGGGAGAGGGAGAAAAAAAACAAAACAATAACTTGCAAACACCTAAAAATGGCCGCATAATTTTAAAATGGACCCAAAACTTCCGGTGAGAAAGTAACCATGTGGACTCCAGATATGTGGTCAATTTCTCCAAATTAGGCCTTTGTAGTTCCTGATGGTAAAACCCTCATTATCAAATAACTGTGCTGCTTTTGTTTTGAAGATGTGTCGCACAATGTAAACAATATTGAAAAGTGTGCATGTTGGATCCATCACCTACCAATGTGATGATTGATTCTAAGCAAAGCCTATAAAAAGATTTAGGTCCTTATCACGGCAGATATTTTGACATGTTGAAGCAGCAAAGGTAAAATTGATAACTGGTACTGTGCATGTTCTATCACCAACTTTAATTTGTGATGCTGTTGAACTGTATTGGGTTATACTGAGCAGTGTCCCTTATATTTTGGTCATCCCACTCATAGGCATTTGGGTGACAAACATTTAAGGACACCTCTCTGTATAACCCTGTGCAGTTCAACAGCATCACATATTATAGTCCCCATAAGAGTCATGGTAGTGCCTCACCTCTACATTTACCTCCATCAACAACCTGCTAACAAAAGAACAAAGAACTCAGTTCAACAACCCCCCCAACATGTGGTCTTATCTATCCAGCTGATCAGCTGAGCACCCTTAGCTCACGTAACCCGAGCCAGCCAGCGGGGTGCCAGCACGACGTCCAGCTCAATTAGATAAGGTCCACTAGAGGTCAGCCACAAACCATGACATCATGCCGAGGTTTATAAACAGGCCAATGCCCTAAACTCGTCGTTTCTGGCGTGGACAATCGTTAAGAGTTACTCCGCCGCCGATAGAAGTGACCATAAAGGCTTCTGGTCCGAAGTCTGGCGGAGTGACACTGTGCTGATGGAAGTAACCCCCACCGGTTCTGGAATCAGGACTATCGCCCCCCTGTGGCGCGCGTCCTGACCCGCGACAGAAGCCTTTGCACACGTTAACTGCTGTTAACAAATCCCGTTATATTTTAAAGAGAAGTTGGCCTGGTTGACAGACTCAGTGCCGACCTCCACTCCTTTATTCACTCCGATTCCACTTGTTTGGTTTTTGGTCCAGGTTTTCCTTGGGGGGGCCCCGTTTTAATTAATGTTTATGAATTAAGCTTTATTTAATTTTGATAATTAATAATCATGTTTGATGATTATCAATCATCACTAATAACCAAATTCAGCCCCTACCACGCGCACACAGTCATTCAAATAGAGTTAATCAAAAAACCTCCTCCTGAAGAGAGAATTTATAGCAGGACTGGTGCATCATATTCATTGGTAAACATGCTGTTGTCATAAAGTTATGCTTGATTGGTGTATAGAACAACCACAACCAGGCCGCAGTTATACGCCTCCAAGCTGACTCTGTATTTCAAGAGCAGTTATTAAAATAAAAACAACTTTAATATGAGAATATATGAATATCCTGGTGTCTTGACAGGTTTATTAGAAAGTATTTTTTTTTATGCAGAATTAGGTTTCACTAAAAATGTACTTATAAATGAGAATTTGCAGTACATAAACACAATTTTTTTTACAGAACAGTCGGTAGCATGTAGATAAAGATCTTCTGGTTCAGACTCAAGAATACTTGACATCCAAAAGCAAACAACCACAATGTTTCTGGTAAACCTTTCATTTTAAAAATATTTATGACCATGATCAAACTGAGACTGGTGGACATAAAACACTGAACCAAACCCGTACGACTCCTCTGAACATACATCAGCATGATGCCGTCGCTTATTTGCATTTTCCAGTGTTTCGTTTGTGTCAAATCGGCGTCTCACCCGTGGAGTAGTACTCCAGCACCGGGTCTTTACAGAAGGACTTGTATCTCCAGGTGACCAGGACGTCCTGCGCGTTTGCTGAGGTGCTGTAGTCGCAGCGCAGGATCACAGAGGCAAACAGGGTGGTGCTTCTCTCGGTCTCTGGAACAGTCACCTGGATGGAGAGCAGCCCTGACACGCAAATGACGGAAAAGAAGAACATTGCACTGAATCAATATTGAGATGTCATTACTGAAACAAAAAAACAATTATTGAGCGCTTGCGCCTGGGCTTTGCTCTGGAATCCCACCAGACTGGTTAACGGTTTACTCCACAAGTGTGCACATATCGCATTCTATCTTTGGGAAGTAATAACAACTGTCATGTGCAGCAATTTCTAAATGGGGACAAGCTGATGACAGGTAACCCATGTTAATTGAGAAAGACATCACTGCACAAACCTGCGCAACAACAACCCCAATCAAGGATATTATAACTACCTTAAGACCATGCCACTTTTATTTACTATGATTACTACTCTTTGCACTAAATTACCACTCATTCTCCATTTTCCTGACTGACACTGAACCTATAAATTTCCCCATAATGGAACTAATAAAGGTGCGTATCGTGTCATCTCATCTTCGGCTTTAATGCTAAAATTAAAACACATTCCCTTTTAAAACATTTCTGTCCAAAATCCTGATCAAACCGGTCAGTAATTGTCTCGACAGATGCACAGTCGCCATTCTGGCAGGGAATAAAGGCTGTGGGGGACTGACGGCACTGATGAAGGTTGTGTTCCTGGAGGTTCAGAGCCTCACTTGATGTAAACAGTAACACATGTGAGCAACTACGCATCAAAATGGCTGCGGTGCATATGCTTATTGAAGCGCACTGGCAATACCGCATAACTCCAAACTGCGTAACTCCGGATTCTGCACCTTCCAGACTGTATGCAAATTGACAGCTACGACCCGCGCGTGCTCATCCGGTTTCTTCTGAAATACTAATTAAATAAGAGCAGCCAGACTATTAATGTCGATCAACGGTCAATTCATCCACTTGTGATAGTTTATAAGACCAAAAAACACAATTCCCTGCTTTTCATCAGCTGATTAAAAATAACAAAAAAAAAACAATTCCTGCCCTGACAGTCAAATCTTTTCGTCCAGAGATCGCCCATAAAGCGAGTGATTAAATTGATCCGACAATTAAAAATAATTGGCAACATTTTCTGGATCGGTCAAACCAAAGTCGCCAAACAAACCAATTGTTATGGTTTGTTGTTGTCTGTGGAGTTAAACACAAACAACTCGGCTTTGAGAAAAAAAAAAAACATGCACATTTTCCTCCTGTTTATTATCAACTGACAGACCGATTAATCGATCAACTCAAGGAAGCGCAGTCACATAGCAGAAGCGGGGAACCTGATCATCTTTGTTATTATTTTTTTTTTTTTTTGCTTGACAACTCACTTCAAATGTGGGCTAAAATAGCGACTGGATGTTAAAAATTAAAACAAAACAAAAAAACGTTAGCGGCAACGTTATGTGAAGTCACGTGACGCCCGTCGGCCTTGTCCTGTTTACACCTGTCGATAATTAACCGATTTCCCAGTTTCGACTGCTCGATCTGGTGGCTTCGTCATCCCTGGGCGTCAATAGAGGGACGCCAGATGCGTCAATGCAGATTTTAGTCGCAACGCTTCAGTGGAAGTAACTCGATTCACCGACTGAGTTTAAAAGCCTCACCTGTTGGCATGAAACCCAGCAGAAGCGCCGCCAGTATCAAGTTCCCCATTATGCCGCCGCTCTATATCCTTCCGCGGAAGCGTCGCTCTCCGCGCTGCGGGCGGCCGAGAAGCCTCAAAGAGCCGTGAGCGTGTGGAGGGAAGCGTCGTGTACGCGCCGCTCCGCATAGTCGTCTGACCCCTCGCTCAGCAAGACATGGCTGTCCGCGGCGTGCGTGCGTGTTGTTGTTTTTTTCTTTCTCCCTCTCCGGCGTTTCCACACCACCTCACTGACGTGCCACTTCCCTCCACGAAACAGTCTGTGATGAGGGCGAAAAAAAAAAAATCGTCTATCTCCTCCTCCTTCAGCTTCAGGTGACATCATTGGCCCCGCCCCTGCTGACAGGTGCAACATGGGGGAGAGTGAGACAGGGCCTGTGCACGGCAGGCCTACTCTGCTCTCTCTGTGTGTGTGTGTGTGTGTGTGTGTGTGTGTGTGTGTGTGTGTGTGTGCGCGCGCGCGCAGTGTGTAGCTGTATGCGCGCCCATCGGCCATAACAATATGACCACTGCATGT
>CAAKHG010002301.1:33230-45024 GCA_901007715.1 Dactylopterus volitans
GAAAGTTACACCATCGACTCTGGCAAGTAATACTAAGTACTAATCAATGTATATTAAAGCCATTATCCAGTCAAAACGTTTCTTTATCCATCTGCAGAAAATGGAGCTTTTCTTGGTGCGCCCTGAAAAGTTGCGTGTACCTGTCAGCCGCATTTATAGTATAGTCAGGAAGCTGACTATACTTCTGATGCAAAGACAGTTGACTTTTCAGCGAAGGGGGAGACATGAGCAATATCTCAAAACTGGTTCATCCACTGCTTTGGTTGAATGTACAATGTATCATCAGCTATTCGATGGAATGCCATGAGAGTTTCTATGTACATTGTACTGGCTTTTCCACTGGCACCAACAAAGAGGTCGACATTTTTGTTTTTTTGAATGAAATGCCTCAACTCCCTGGAAAGTTTACTTCCCAAGGTGAAATAAAATCAAAACCATCAGGTCAGTTTTCTTTTGAAACTTTAGTTTATGAGCAAACACCTCAAAATGAATTATTGTCGTACCAAACTCAGCTGCCTGCGGTATCTATAGACTTAATTAACAAATGCTTGTATGCTTACAGGTGAACAACTAAACGATGTGCATGGAGAACATTTTACACGCGAGCAATATGAATTTTGAGCATGTTGGCCTCCTTAGCTGATGTTAGCATTCGGTTCCAATCTCATGCCACTAGCATGTTTGTCTATTCTTATCTCAGTCTTATCACGTGAATCACTCATATCCTGGTGTCCAGAGTCCACGCTGTAGTTTCCTAAAAATACATTAAAATAACTAACCCCTGAAAATAAACTTGAGCCATGCAAGTCTGGGATGTGAGGTTAATCTTTTTTTCCCAGGACGCCAGCCTTGCTTCTGTAGCTCGCAGCACATTGCACATGTCCCACCATCTTAAACATTTTTCGTATTAATGACTGCAGATGCCACATCTACAGTGCGCATGCACAGACACACAAATATATGGAGGTGTGCCAAGAGGCGCCGGGTGAGAGGACAAAGAGGGGGTTTTATAAACTGGGGCACATAAAAAATTCAGGGATGATTTAGAATGGGTGTTCAACAAAAAAAAAAAAAAAAAAGGTCAACCGTGTTGTATGGTTGTGAAACACAACCTATTTTGTGCTTCATTTATATTCAGATCATAACCTCATTTCAGAGAGCAGCGGGTGAGCTGGAGCTGTAAGGTGGCAGAGGACTATCATTACTCGAAGGACTGTCTGTGTCTGACTGCCTGAACGCAGACTAAACACCAACTAGTGGTCAGGACTCCAGAAACTGCTGACTAGACGGTTACTACAGAGCAGGAAAATAGCATACTACTCCCTTCTGATAAAGAATAATCTTGTTCCTCTGGCTTGGCACACTTCTCTACATACCATCAGCCTCCGTAACACAGAGAAACCTGAGAAAGCCTGTGAGCTATGCAGCTCCGCGAGGGAGGGAGCCAGTGAAAGATGCAGGGGAGCATGGAGTGGCAAAAAATAAGGAACAGAGGAATGAAAAGGTTTTGGAAGGCAAAAGGGAGCGTGAAGAAAATGAATGTCAAAGAAAAACATATCTAACAGAAGAGCAAACACTGCCTGAAAGGATGTTTTGGGATACACTTTTTGGGATGTGACTCCAGACAGGGGAAAAAGCTTGCTAGCAAATTCTATCTACATGTTGAACTATTACAATACAGACTCTGGAAATGTCTCTGTAGGCTACGTGTTGAACTATTACAATACAGACTGAACAAAAGAGATAGTCGCACGGTAACTGCGTGTCGGTCCCAAAGACGGCATCCATTCACACCCTTAAAAACAAACTGCATGGCAGAAACATAAACCCAAAAAAGTTTCCTAGTTTCAGGTTTGCTCCCGTGTAGTGCAGCCAACCGCACACAAACACTTATGTTTCTCCTGCTCAGCAAATAAACTCTACATTGGAAAGACCTCCCATTCTTGCTTTTTTGGGGTTGCAGGAAAGTTTGGAAAACATGAAAATACAAAATACCGTCTCCGTGGATTAATTTGCTCATGCCCAAAGTAATAACTGAGCGTGTTTGAAGTGTGAGGTGTCTTTTTTTTTTTTTTTACAGATTTCTTTCATATCATGTTGGTTCACAGCGGACTCTTTAGCTTAATCACTTTGAGGACAAACCAGTTGACATGCAGCGCCACGAACCGGCTCTCATCATACATCCACTGTGCACAGGCACAAAGTGTAACTGCAATGTCTGCAGGCCCATTACAGCAAACTGCGCTTGTTACCCAGATTACTATTCCTGATTGACAGACTTTCAACCAAGGCTTTGCTGTTTCCACCAGTCTTGATGCCAAGCTAGACTAGCTGGTTGCTCAGCGTTGGCTTGCTAATCAGAGATCTAACTCTAAGAGAGAAACTGAATCCCAGCATTTCCCAAAATGTCAAACTATTTTTTTTGAGAGCTCAAAGGCTCTGATTTCAGTTTTGTTGTTGAAATGTTCCAAAGTTTAAAAAAAAAACAAACATTTAGTGCCAGTCTATCTTACTCTCAAAAGTTCAAGCCCCTTTCTCTTCTTCCCTGTGAGCTGGTTATAATCAGATTAGTGCCAAGTGGTTGAGGCCTGTATGTATCAGCATACCTGAAAATATTATAAATTTTGGGCCACTAAACTAACTTTTGGATAAATTGACAGTCACTTTATGATGCTTGTCCAGCCTGGTCCTTTTTTGTTTTTGAGTTTTGACACCACAAGCCACCCTTAACATGCTCCAGGTTCCTCTGAAAAAAACAACAACATCTTGCCATGGTAACAGCTTAATGAGTGGCTCGCAATTTTTGCTAAGAATAGTCACCCTGATTTCTCTCGATGAACGGGCAGCCCGGTTCAACGTATGGTCAAAGTCACATGTTCGCAGTTCGGCGGCAGTTTGAACGGCCATGTATGAAAAACATGGCCGACCAAATATGACGTAATCACAAGCAACCGAACTCCCCTGAGATCTCTCACTGTGATCCCATATACACTCTCGAACCACGGTGAACTGACTCGGCACCTTGCTGGCTTAAAATGCGGCAGACGGCCATGTCGGCCCTCTAAACTGTATGAACAATGGAGTCCGTCATGGAGGACCAAGACCATGTGAAGAGGCGTTTGCTCGTTTCCATGGAAGCTGATGTATGGACACTTTGGAATGTAACACAACAGAAAGGCAGCCTTTGAAAACATTTACCAACAACATACTGAAACTTCACCGAGCTTTAACACGCAGACAAATAATAAATATGAAGACCAGCGTGGCCAGCTGATCATGAAATGCATTCCTACCCAGCACCAGCAGTTCCAGCTGGGCCTCGTTCTTTCCCTCCAGATCGTCAGCAATGACGACTTTACAGAAATACACTCCGCTGTCGCCCCACTGCAGCTCTCCGATCCGCAGGTCTGCCTCTGCGGGAGACAAGAAACCCGGTTACACCAAGCACAGAAAGGGTTGCATGGTCTTAATTCAATTAACGTATGATGTATTTACTACCGTTTAATCAGTGATTATATTTTAGGTGTAAATTGTCAGAATTTGTTCTCATCACAGTGAATTTCAACTGTTTTTAGTTAAAGGCGACATTAAAATGAGAAAACCCTTAACAAAGCGGCAAACGTTGGCATTCTAATTATGTTTCTTACTCATGAAAGGAACAATCATTTTGACACTAACATGTTAAAGTCCAAATGGATTCAAAAACGTGTTTCGCTTTTTCACCCTGCTGTTTGAATGAGTTTGACACGGGAGGATTGTCACCACATTCATCTGCTGAAAGTGGAAGGTTTCTCACCTGAAATCCGAGTTTGAAGTGTGAAGTGGTTTAAATCTGCACATATTATGGGGACAGAGTGCCGCTGTTGCTTGCCTGCAGTAGCAGAGATGCGAGCGGGAAAATGCAAGAATTTACACGGCATTGTCCTTTTTCGTTGTGTGTATTGAAAGCCCTTGTCGAATGTGTGGCGGTGACACATTTCAAGACGAGTGTTTTGTCGTGATAAGGCTTGAGGGTGGGCAGAGGGGGGTTGTGTGATCGCGTGTGTTTAGTGCCCACTCTATTGTGTCACTAAGACAAAAGAGCTTTATTTAGATAACAGGAGAGACTCCTGCTTAGGGGATGAAGCCCAAAGTTAACTACAGCGACTCCCCTCAGATTTCCAAAGAGGATAAAAAAAAAAAAAAAAGATCACATTACTGTTTATGATGGCAATGTCTCGGCCTTTGTAGTGCTCAGCAAGGGTCATGGAAGCTCCCTGTGCTGATGCCACAACCCGGACGGTGCGGCTGGCGTCGGAGCACTCCAAGTGGGACGTAGCGCCCAGCTCGGACGCCTGGGCTCCCAGACTCTCCGGCAGGGTGAAGGATTCTCGCGTGCGGTCTCGGCAGTAGGACTTGTACCACCACTGCACCACCGGGGTCTGGGTGGAGGCCGTTTGGTACTGACACGGGAGAACCACCGACTGGAAGAGCATCGCAAACCGCTGCTTCTCCCGCACCGAGACGTGCACGCCGTCACACGCCCAGACTGAAACACACACGCGCACACAAAGGGTTAGATGGAGAGCATGTAAATAGCACATGATTTGACTGCTCATAGTCACGTTACTGCAATCGCGCCAGCACTTGAAGCCCAGGTTCGCCTGATACGTTAATCAAAACCAGGCACTTGGACAGACATTTCACACCTCAAAGTGAGGTGTCTCTACCAGGATGATCATCAGAAGGGAAAATTATGTTTTATTAAGTGCCGTGTGTAATTATTCTTTCGTTGTCCACAAAAAAATGTGGGTTATTTTTGTGTTTGTTTTGTGTTCCTAAAAAACTCCTCATGAAAGTTGCATGCCTCAGGGACGTGCCTCAAAGACTCAGCGAACTAAATCCGCGTATGAGGGTAGCCAACACGCACCTTCCACAGCTGGCAGATAAAATTCATGATTCACAAGACAACTGGAGATATGGAAGCAGTGAGAGAAAGGGGGGGAATGCACTCTTTTGAGATATGATATTCACTGAAGTCAACAAGCCCCACCTCTGCCCTACAAAGACATTTCCAGAGGTGTTTCTCAGTGAAGGATCCTGTGGGACATGACTGTTCTTGGAGAAAAAGAAAATTCTGAAAAAGGGGGGCACTGCAGGAAGAGATTGGCAGCCTATGGCATAGACATTCAAATTGATTCACAAATGGTGTATTACTGTTTTCCATAACTCAAAAATAAATAGTGTTTTCTGTCAGGTCAAACCCAGACATTTGCTTTACTATATAAAACACAAGAGCACCAAATCCTCATATTTGAAGATCTAGAAATACTTTGATGTGGATACAGTGTTGGCTGTTTTATTAGGCTGCAAACAGACTGTTAGCTGACTTTAACAGCTGAAACACAGGAAAAGGATGCGGCCGATAACTTTACTCTTTGCAGAAGCAGCTGTGTCTTTTCATTGTGTGTGTGTGGGTGAATCATGATGAGAGTGGAGGACTTCACCTGGGGGATCATTCTTGTAATATCAAGACAGGGACAGAGATTAGCAGTGTGTGTGTGTGTGTTTGGGGGGATACCGGGGTCAGGAGGGTTAAATTCCTGTGTGTGTATGGGGGGGCTGGGAAGGCCCATGAAGAGGCGGGGGGTTGTCATCACAGAGGGAGGGGAGACGGCAGTCAGACACTTGTGGCTCCTCTCTTCTGCACGGCTCGTCATATTAAGTTGGGGTGGGGCAGGAACTCGCTGTTATATTTCCCAGAGGACCGGAAATCAACACAAGAGCAAGCCCACCAGCCTGCTTCTCCTTAGCACCAATCGGAGGCGCACACACACCCTGAATTGATTGCATTCATCTCAGGCGGACATGAGGGCGATTTTGTCCAAAACCTCCAAAGTGCATCACTACGGATTTCAATCTGGAGTGTCAAAGGGTTGATGAACTGAAACCTGAATGTGACGCTCACGTCATTGTTTGATCAGACGCCTTCCTCCTCTGTCACACACGGTTCTAAAGCCAGAGCAAGTGAGGGAGGCCTGGTGATGTTTTTTTGTCTTTTTTACGAGAGCACAGGAGCGTCCCGGCTCCTAAATTCCTCCCACGACTGAACTCTGCTCTTCCCTTTGTTTCTTTTTTTTTTCATGGACCAGTCCTTTGTTACTGCTGTCCTGCAAATCCCCCCCCCCACACACACACACACCCGTCCCGCTTGAGAATCTGACAGAGAAGAGGAGGAGGTGTGCTTGCGTTGGATCTCGCTCTCTAAACCAATAGGGATATGCGGCCTGGCCCAGCTGGCCGCGAACAGACCAATTAGCTGCTCGGGATTTAAACCAAACCGTTACGCCACGAACGCGACACAGTTTGAGGCGAGAGGGGCTTTGGCCGCACAGGCACGGGAGCCTCTCGACGCCTCGCGCACCAACGTGATGGTTAGCGCCCGCTTACGTCAGGTGTGACTCACAGGTGGTTGATGAGAGGCTTCAGAGAGGCTGCAGACAGTCTCCCCCCGCCCCGCTGCATATACGCACATTAGGGCTCATTTCAAAAGGTTACTTTTTAACCAGTGTGTGAGCACGAACGTATTCCAGGTCGGAGCTTTGTTGCTGAATGCGGCGCGTTTCCTGAGCACGGCCGGCCTCTTCCTCTCCGAGGCCGTCACATTTCCTGCCTTTACTGTGTTGGACATTCCTTCACATTGACTCATTAATCCAACAACGAGAAAAAAAAAAACATTGATAAGACTGAATATTGCATACATGACTGATAGAGGATATCGCTGCTATTTCACACACACAAAAAAAACCTTCAGAAAAACCTCCTGTAGGGCCACATTACTTTTCCAGCCTTAAAGTGATCTGGATGAGCACTGACTCACCGAGCTGCTTACATTTTCAAGGTAAAAAAAACATTCCTGCTTTGTTTAAACTCATAAGGTGACTGGGGAGGCAGCTAAAGATAATGAAATATAACATGCAACCACTGCCCCATGATTTTATCTTTCAGTGAACCTTGTTTCATCTGCAAAACCACAAAGAGAGACGTGAAACCCTCACATGGGCGAGAATGTTTACTTGGAAGATAAGAAATTGCTTCACGAAGAAACATTTTTTTTGAAAAGCCGGTTTGTTCCTAAAATCTCTGCTGCCGATTCTACCAAACTACACGCATTTTCCCCTCAGAATACGTCTGTAGAGAGCAAACAATGGTGACAAGCTCTGGTTTTTGTTATTGGCGGATCTGGCTCGAGTAAAATCAACCATAACAACGTTAAACGCACGCACACGCGCGCGCACGCACACACACAGTCACACACACACACACGAAGTGAAAATCCCGGTTGGATTATTAGGGTTGTCCTGTAATTCGTTATAAACAGGGGCGCCAATAGCTGGAATGACGCTGAGAACCTTTAAAACGCAGCACAGAAAGCAGCCCGCGGCTGACGGGCGCAGCCCGAGACGCGCACTTTTGTTCTCGGCAACCTGTTGCGCCGACGCGGCGGCGGCGGCGGCGGCGCGTCTGCCCCGGGACGGTCGCACTCACCGAAAGCTCCCAGCAAAACGCACAACCGGCAAAAGTCCATGGTTGGGGCGCGGGTCCGGTCACGAGCAGCCGCCCCGCGCGTTCGCCATTCTCATTGTCCGCCGACTGCTGCTGTGGCCGGGCGGCCTCGCGCCGGACCAAATAACGGGACCGTACCACTTCACGCGGAGGTGAGTCTGATACACGCGCCCCACTGGAGGTTTAGATTTGTCACCCACTTTTTTTTCTCTCCTTTTTTTTTTTTTAATTGCGTCCAATGGGAGTTTGAGCGTGGAGAGACGCTTTACGGTTACAAACAGATGCCGCTCGGCTTCAGTTTAGGGTAAAAGATGGCAGTTTGTTGGGATCTGGAGCCGTTATGTCAATCAGTGTCCTCACAAAGATAGATGTGCCGACGCGTGTGTGTGTGTGTGTGTGTGTGTGTGTGAGGCAAGGGGTGGGAGTGTGGGGAGGCATGCTGGTTAAATAGGTCAGACCCGTCTGTGAGTTTTTTTTGTTTTTTTTGAGGAATTTCACCCATTTTCTTTATTGAAGTCATTTCGCCATATCAAAAAAAAAAAAAGAATGAAAAAGGTAAAATAAAATAAAATCACATTTGGTTAATTTATCAAAAGATAATATAAAAACTTTAATCATTTAAGCAAAATTAAATTGTTGAATACAAAAAATTCAAGCGCATTCCTAAAAAATTAAGTGGACCTCAACGATGTTTATACGCAAGTGCCCAAATAAATGAAGTAGTGGAGTGGACTTTTCTTTTTTTCTTTTTCCAACCAATGACGTCGCCCCCTTCTGGCCTTAAAAGAATACCTTATCAGACATGGGGGGTTTTGTCCATTTCTTACAGACATGGAAGAACCTACTGGTACGTGTTTTTGCTTTTTATAAACATTCATATAATACACACAATGAGAAAATGGGGAAAAAAAATCTAAACACAAACCTCTTGTTTGCTTTGGATTAATATAGGGAGGGTCTTTAAATATAGAAAATTGTGGATTCAAAAGAAATCTTTGTGTCATCCTTATATTCTACACCTACTCATCTATTATCTTCAGAGAAAAACATATCAATAATCAATTTTCAATAATCAATGTCACATTACTGAACTGTTAACATGTGACAGCGAGACAAGATTAGAGGTTTAAATAACTTCAAGATGTGGTTTGGCTGAAGCAGTGAATGTTGCAGAAAAGATATTTCCCAACTTCTAAAAGCCTAGTCATAGGAGTGTTAATGAAAGATTTGGGCCAATATAATATCGGCCAAT
Organism: Dactylopterus volitans; assembly: GCA_901007715.1. Lineage (NCBI taxonomy): Eukaryota > Metazoa > Chordata > Actinopteri > Syngnathiformes > Dactylopteridae > Dactylopterus > Dactylopterus volitans. Next base: position 42,028 of record CAAKHG010002301.1, read on the forward strand.
GTTTTCGTCTCACAGACAGATACACTATGATAAAAAGAAATATTTTGTTGCAATGGCAAATAATCTCCAGCCGATTACAACTTCCATTAAAAGGGTGGCACAAATTCCCCTGTTGACTATGACAGCGTGCTGTCATTGATGCAGCACCTATCTGGAACATGTTACCAGTCTGGCAGTGACCATTTGTTAATCTATAAACAGCAAAACAACACAACAAGCAAAAAGTTACATTTGGAGATATAAAACCACAAACTTTTAAAAAGTCCAGCAGGGCATGATGGGAGATATGGGCCGCACTCACTACAGTATGCACCCCAGGTGAGCAGAGGCCACTTCCTCTGTATATGACAGGAAATTACTTTGATAATTATACTGTATGTACAGTATATTGGCTGATATTTACCGTGATTGCGAATTTTTTACTCTCAAATATCAGTATCGGTATAAAAAATGTAGCTTGGCATTTAAAGATCTTTTCGTCATAAAATGCTTGTCTTCTTTACTAGTCATCTATGTAACTTAAGTGCTGAGGGGTGTCGACATAGCGATCACTGCCGTCCTCGAGCCTATCGCGGCTGCCTCGGTAACGGTCACGCTCATCATCCAGCCTATCACGGCTGCCTCGGTAACGGTCACGCTCATCATCCAGCCTGTCGCGACTGCCTCTATAACGATCACGCTCATCATCCAGCCTGTCACGGCTGCCTCGGTAACGATCTCGCTCATCATCCAGCCTGTCGCGACTGCCTCCATAGCGATCGCGCTGATCATCTAGTCTATCGCGACTGCCTCGGTAGCGGTCACGCTGGTCATCCAGCCTGTCGCGACTGCCTCCATAGCGATCACGCTGATCATCCAGCCTGTCACGACTCCCACCGTAACGGTCACGCTGATCATCCAGCCTGTCACGACTCCCACCGTAACGGTCACGCTGATCATCCAGCCGGTCCCGACTGCCGCTGTGATCATTCCCAGCAGGGTGATCATCCTCCGGCGTATGTTCAGCCATCACTGCGGTCAAACTGTTCATAGGAACAACCATGTTGTCCTCTTTCTGCTTTGATCCACTCTTGGACTTGTCATCCCAGTACTGCTCTCCAGCTTCAGGAGAGTCTTTGTCATGAAACTCCATCTCGTTTGGGGAACTAATGAACAAAAAAAGAGAGGATGATAAAGTTGGGTCGCTGAGCCACTCAAATACTAATCATCAGGTCAGTGACATAATTCTTGGTTTCCAGTGGCAAAAAAAATTTAGAGGACAAACAATACATACCCTTCAAAATACTTGTCCTTTTTGCCTTTTTTCCTGCAGCAACAGTAGATGAGAATCCCTAGACAGAGCAAACCTGCCAGGACTCCTCCAATTATACCTGCAGTGGCGCCTACGTTCATGCTGCCTGTGGAAATCGAGTCACAATGTTTTCTCAATACATTTGCAACAACAACAACATTTTTGCGGCTTCATTTGCCAATTTGCACTCCCAAATTGCATCCGAAAATAGCTGGGCCAGGATTTCTAAACAAATGATGCTCTGCCTTTTATTTGTAAAATATGGGTCTTAGTCATGGGTCTTTTTACCAGTAGCAACGGGACAAACACGTACATTGCAAAGCTACACACTGGGATGTTATATTCTCCAACTGTTCCCCACATGCCCTCAGACTCCCCCACCTGTCCCAGTTGCCTGACTCCCACTTACCTTATTTAGTCACCCGACCCTCTTATCTGTTCTAATTAGCTGTTCCCATAACGCGTATCCTATAATTGTTCCCATCTTACTACTTTTCTGCTTGTTTTTAGCCTCCTAGACATTTATTTTTCCACATTTTTCAACTTCAGCGAACGTGCCGCAACATTTGTTGCCACATTGAATGTTGAGTTATGTGCTTTTCAGCATTTTGAGGCCATCTGACGACATGTGATTCTTTATTGTGGAGATCCAAGACTGGTGCGGGTCTTATTCTTTGATACTGCCTCCCACAGATCATATGCTGAATTGTTTTTCATGGCCACTTTGCCGTGGACATGTAACGACGTTTGCTGAACCAGGACTGATGCTCGCAGGGAAGAATATTAAATGGTCAATTGCTTTTCTAAAACATCCAGCAGACACATACGATATTATCATGTTTCTTCTCACCCGAAGTAAGCTTCCTTTTAGCTCTGTTTTGGTTGTCACTTACTTCAGAGAGAAGGCTTTTTAGCACTTGTAGCTGTACCCACAGCTCCACCGGTAGAGTGCTGACTATGTCTGCCATTTAGTGCTGCGATGTGCACTGAGTTTATGGGAGGTTTTGTGTGGGGGGAGGGCAGGTGGAAGCTCCCTCGAGCTACTCGATTTAACCACAGTTGGGTGGTACTTCTGTGGATTCATCACGAACAGGTGAGAAGGGGATTCATGTCACAAACTCACCAGGCATCACAGCTAAGGTGAGGTTGCAGCTGGCAGAACCAACTCGATTTGATGACGTACAGATGAAGAACCCAGACGTCTCTCTTGAAATGTTGAATAATGACAAAGCTCCGTTGTCTAGAAGAAAATGACGGAAAATTAAGAAAACCAATGCCGGGGGAGATGATGGTCTGTTTTTTTTTCCCAATTCATTAATTTTTCTACCTACCAGTAAATACTGACAGAAGGAAAATTCAAAGACGTAAGCAACAGAGAAACATGAACGAGTGAAACACGTACTCTCATTTGCTCGAGGTGGAAGTCTCCGCGGTATGTTGTCAACACTGTAGCTTTTCCATTCGTAGGTGGGTTTGGGGGATCCCTGCTCAGACACGCAGGTGAGGGTGATGTTGTGCCAGTACTCTGCCGTTCCCTGAATCCCGCAGAGGGGCACTGAGGGACGAACTGGAAGAAAACAAACACACACACACACACAAACATCAACCCTCCAAACCTTATGAGACGATTATTAAAATGCACGACCAGTTTTATGTCATCACAGGGATATTTAAATACAATTATGCGATAGACAAGCAAAAAGCAC
>CAAKHG010002307.1:1878-20639 GCA_901007715.1 Dactylopterus volitans
AGTTGTGGTTGTAATACACTACAGAAAGTGCAGGGGGCAGTACCGCTTCCACTGGCTGCCATCACTGCATTGTGGACGAGCAACAGAGAAGAAGATGTTACAAATTATGGCAGAGGGAAGGGAAAAATGCAAGCCCAATAATAATCAGAATGCAGGCCGACACACACAAATGTGGGAATATTTTTCGAACAACAAGCCAAATAAATTTAGTTAAATGTAACATATGTAAAGCAGACTTGGCATGCCACGGCAGCACTACCATGATGCTCGAGCATGTGAAATGCAAGCACCCTGGGCTTACCTGTCTTCCACTCAGGGACACCGGATGAGGTTTTGTGTCACTGTCATAGATAATGCTTGCTGTGATAAGATGCACGGACCAACTAGCTTTGTATGTAGCGCCAGGCTGCCTATGAGAGCTCAGGCAGGGTTAATAAGAGCCAGGCAAGTTGCCTGTGTTTATAGCTACATTAGTTAGCATTTATACTTGTGCTTTTGCGCACAAGATTGAGTAACTAGAAGGTAAGTAAGAGCTAATGTTATTTAGTTCATTAGTTAACTGTCTCTGTTGTGTGCTATCGGCTTTTGGCTTCTTTTTGTCAGCTGAAAAAGATGAAAACTTTGGCAAGACTGCAGAGATTGGTACTTTATCTGGATGGCAAAGCAGCTTTATATTCATAGCACATCATGAAAATAATGTGATTCAAAGTGATTTACATAAAATAACTGTACAACACCAATGCAAAGATGACGAAATGATTGAAATGGAGGAAATAGTAAAAATGAAATGAAATCAAATTGGTCATGCTGTTTAAAGTCTTTTTTAAAAATTATTTGAACATTTTATTTCCCTTTAAACTTGCACCTTAATTTGTCATTCATTTCATTCTCCTTACAATTTGTGCTACTGAAATACATTCAATGAGGCAAGTTGCTTAAGTAAAAGATTATATTGTGCTCACATTCAGGCAGTGCACTTTAAAAGACTTTTTTATGTTAAATGTATTTTCCCTAAAGGGAGGTTATTTTGGACTGGAAGTTGTGTTTTGAAACCTTATTTGAACTTTCCATCTACCTCAGATGTTGAGAGCATGGACGAGTAGAAGCAAGCTATTACTTAGTTATTCAGCAGATGGTGGAGCCTGAGAGAAGTTTAAAATTACACTCATTTGTATGACTTTTTGTTACAAAATACAAGCGGGTTACTTCAGTTAAAATGTTTTAGTCATCATTTTAATTTGCTACACCATGTTATGTAAAGGCAGTGAATGGACTTCAGAGCGACATTCGCAGGTGTGCAGGCGAACTAAAACATGCACTGAAGTCCTGAATATGAAATATATCCACAAGAGACAGATCCAGGGTGTGACAGAAATAATCGTGATTAGTCGAATGATTGAAAGAATAATCGACAGATTAGTCGACTACCAAAATAGTTGTTAGTTGCAGCCCTAAATAAAAGCAAGGCTTATAGGGAACCATTGCAAATGTAAATGGTGACATCATCTTACGGACATTAAATTGCGCCATCTACATCTACTTCTCAACATTCACTGCATAATGGTAAGTTAAAGCAAAAAACTTGCCTATTGTCACTTGAGGCAAAACTCTAAACTCTGGCAGGGCTAGTTCATTGTGTTGCAAACAGCATGTCAGACAGTACACTGGTGTAGCGCATATCAGAGAAGGGTATGGCTGAGCTAGCGACACCGCTTTCTCAGTTAAGCATGATAATTGCCCTTATTGATGTATAAAAGATATCCCACAGAGCCTTGTGAAATACTATTAGCGGGCAGAAGCTGAATTGTTCATGAGCTGCCTCCAAATGAGGAAGAAGGGCAGAAAACTCAGAAGATTAATAAGACCTCCCTGGAGTGTGATAATAACATGATGCATTTGTGTGTGGGCCCATGTGTGAATGTGTATTTTCTCTGCTGCCTCTGAAGAGTTTCCATTACTAAAATACATTATTCTGCGACACTAATGTATTTTAGATCTCAAATTGAGGGGGAACGATGTAATGTGATTTAGCATACAGGGAAGGGTGATGGTCATTATCATAAGGGCCTTCCTCATTTTGACTAAGGCTAGTGAAGCCTACTAAATGGTGACACTTAAAATGTCCCTAGAGCGCCACAAAGAGACACTCACAGCAAATCTACACTAGCCAGACACAGAGGCCAAATCTTCCGTGCAAATAAGCGTATACTGAATGACATGGAAGTAAGTAGCCTTAATAAAGTGGATCCCTGCCTTCACAGGCTCCTGATGCCGATTAGAGGTCGAAACTCGGCGAAGACTAGTGGCCACAAAGGACCCCCAAAAACAAAGTGAACTGCACTTGCAGGGGCAGTTTCAGCCCTAGATAAGTGTGAGTGGACACAATGTATGAGCAAAATATGTTGCACGATATTACATTATAACTCCTATGCAAAATAACGGTGGGACACATCATTTGGATGACTGCACAGCAGCATATGAACTGAGCTAAATCATTAACTTGCATGGAAAAAAAAAAAAAAAGTTCTACCCATTGCAACATGCAGTAGTTTCTCAGCCTGTTTTTGGGGAAGAGTTTGAAAAAAGAAGTTGAAAGAACCCATTACAAATACTCCTGGGCTTGATTGAAAAGGAAAATTTGTGAAATATTAAACAGAGCATTGCACACTGTATATAACGATTCCTCAAATCTCTGTATATGTATTCAAATCCAAGCCTCCTAATTATTCAGAAAGGGGAACCACGGAAATTCTGACAGGGGGTTATCAATGAGAAATGACATCTTGTTAAGTTAGGAATTCTCTTTGTGTTAGCAAGGTTTCTCTAGTTAATCTGGCACCTTTCTTGATCTGCACTATGGTAATTGGAATGTGCAGTGAAAATGCCTGGCATATCGAGCCAGCAGAGAACAATGAAAGAAACTGATATCACAAAAGGCATCGTCTTTCCAATCATTTCACTAATTTACTGTTCAAAAGCATGTATTTACTTTTATTCCGTGAAGACGCGGCGGCTGAATCTATGTGGTGCGACCAAACACAGATTGTATCTCCAATTTAGCAAACATTCACTTAGACATCAGGTAGAGCTCTCCCTCTGTTGTGGTAACCTTGTTTGTTGTTGTTTTCAGAAAAGAAAAAAAAATCCAGACTGGAGCACCAATAGTCATCAAACAGCTGAAAATGAGTCAGAATGAGAGACACAAAATAACCTTTTAATGCTTGTGTGTGTGGGTTATTGTGGTCTGCCATGTGTGTGTGTGTGTGGGTGGGCGGGTGTGTGCTGAAATGTGCGCACACATGCTCATTTATCTAGCTGGGACTAAATGTGTGTTATCCAGTCATCACAACCCCCATGCCCTGGCATGAAGCAGAATGTGAGGTGAGAGGTCAGGTCAGTGGCAGCCATGACCTTTCCATCTCGGTGGCACAGTGTCATCTTTTGGGCAAGGCAAACAAACAAGCCTGGCCCCCGGGCAAGGTGGGCCCAGCGGGTGGCATTGCCAGGTCAGGGTGTAGCCTGGGACAGGACGGGATGGGATGGCAGGCCTCTGATAGATGCTGCTCATTATTTTCACCCCAGAAAACCAGAACAATTACAAACACAGACATGCCGTGGCAACTGGGGTACGGGGTCACAGGCAGAGGGCTTTTCATCCCAGCCACATTTGTCAACCGAGCCACACAAGAGCCCACATGCATGCACACAAACACACGCATGCTAAAGTTCTACAACGTCGTTAAAACTCTTGTGCCAGTGGAATCACACGTATGTTGATGTTTTTGTGCTCATCGCACAAGTTAAAGAGCAAAGTAGTCAATAGACACAAGATGGATGTGTTTTAGGGTTTTTTTTTGTTTTTTGTTTTTTTAATCTGGCTGACTGAATTAAGAGTGTTATGTGCAGCATTTAACTTGTCAAGGTTAAAACACTTCAGGAGGACAGTAACATGAACCACATTGTCAAACAGACTACTATCTAAGCCAGTGTTTCCCAATCCTGGTCCTCGGGGCCCCTCAACCCTGCATGTTGCAGATGTCTCCCTGCTCCAGCACACCTGATTCAAATGATTAGCTTATCATCAGGCTCTGTGGAAGCATGGTAACAACCCATTAGTTTGAATCAACTGTGTTGGAGCAGGGAGACGTCTAAAAGAAATGTAGTGGTCGGGCCATGAGGACCACGATTGGGAAACACTGATCTAAAACACCAGGATATTCTTAGTTACTGCATAGTACACCAGTGTTTTGAATGTGACATTTTTACCGTACAAATTAAAGAATTCCCAAAGGCTCAAGTTAGCTTTTTTTGGAATTTATCCAAAAAAAAACACAAAAAAAAAAACATTCATACCCATGTAACCTTCAAGATCATTGAATCCTGTGCTAAACAAAGTCAAGAAACTTCCTTCCTCATTGAGACACTTTTCTTTTTTTTTTTCCTTAACATGACCTGCATATTTTCCCAGGTTGTTTTGTATAATTTAAAGAGACCGTAAGGGAATGAGGGGTGTGTGTCATGATGTCTCTCTGAACTACCTATATTTACTACTGAAAGTGAATTCTTTATGAGAGCACAGATATCAAAGACAGCGGGATCAAAGAGGATTTAATAAGCTACCCACTGTTCAACGAAACCTGAACTTTCATGTCATGTGTTTTCACTGGTTTCTTCATTTTGGGCTTTGGGCCAAAAGCTGACACTAAAGGCAAGCATGTGTCGTCACATTGTCATTCTCTATTCCTTTAATTTGTTAGTCTGTAAACCTTGTAGCAGAAAATGTCCCAGTGGCTGGCAAATGTGGATTTTTTAAACTGTCACTTTTGCACACCACATCATGCATCTGATCCTTTTATAACATTCTTTTGGTATACGATTCCATTGCTGTTAGCACAGGTTTTTCATCCCTTCCTCTTGTGTATTATTTGCAATGCAAGTAAACAAACTGTAATTGCCATTGTCACACAATTTCTTTGAAATGATAAAGCCTTTTTATTTAGATGATGATCGTGTAACCACAAGGTGAAATATAATATACTGTACAGCATGTTTGCCAAATAAAACTGCACCTACTGTACTCCTGTGCTCCATTGCACAGCAACTTCTATCAGGCCCAAACATGAAAACAAATGCAAGAAATTTTTTTGCTTTACTAAAGAGAGAGATGCGGCAACATAACTCAAAAATGTCAATATGCCCACCCTCTTGTCTTTCAGTGTTGTGTATTTTTCCTTGCTGCAGGTATTGCCACAAATTGCCAATTGCTAATTTGTACTTTTGTCATTTAACTTTTGAGATGAGAAGTGGGCGTATCCTGCCTGCTTGTCATACGATAGCCGGCAGACTCTGCTATGCTGTTATTGCGCTTACTTTTGTCATATGATTGATTAAAAATGTCCCATGCTGATAATTGAGACTGATCCAAATTTTATCATGATCCCAAATTGAAATTGTATGATTACCCAGCCCCTGATGTGTGCATCTAAGTACAACTACTGTATATTATTTGCTGTGCTGAGAGATGGTTCATGGGCGATACCTGACAAAGATACCTGTGATATTGGAGCATTGTGTGAAAATAAATGGGCTCGAAGCTAATCACTAAAACATGGTCTAATAAATCTAGTAAGAGTGTCAGCATTGTTTCTGCTATTTATGCCATTTTGCCATTAGTCCTAAAATATGCCAACTGCCAGTTCTTTTTTTCTATTTCTTCTGTCTCCACTGCTCAGACATCACACACATACGCGGCATTTTCTTCGGTACCTACTTCCTATAAACCCGTGTACAGGCAGCAAGGCAGCTACATCGACAATGCAGGCTCCAGAAGGCAGAAAACTAGCAAAGATTAACCTAATCACCTGCTTCCTACAGAAGCAGGAGGATGACATACTATCCAACTATGAATCATGAGCGGCAAGTTTCAAGCAGTAATGACTGGGTACGTCCGAGGATGACCCAAGCCCTGTCATCCCAGGTGACCATCTGCAAAGCACACCACTGAGGAGTGTTATGCCCAGCATGCCTGTGGATCCTCTCCTACAACCCGTGGTTCCTCCTGACCAAGGGGTTCTAACAAAACAAGCTCATAGGGTCTGCTACTGATTAACTGCAGTTTGGCGCCAAGATCTGTCAAATCCCTCTGTAGCCCAGAGGCAACCGGCAGCCTCAGCTACATGTCTCACTCCAGTCGCTGACACCAACAGTCACCTAGAGATGGGGACGTCCACATCCACCCCTCATACCGAGCCTCTCCCACTCCTCCAAACCTTTGATAGTGGGCGTGCAAACGAGTTTGTGAATCTCAAGATGGCACCTGAAGACACCTTTGACGGAAAACACCATTTGACTGACAGTTATAAATACCAGGTCTTATTGAGTCAGCTGAAGTTCCCAACTGCCAGCAGGACAGCAGCGGAATTCATGCACAATCCACAACCAAATACCGCCGCTCTACGGACCTTGCAGCGTGAGAATGGCCAAATTTGGCAGCTGGTGCAATCTGAACTTAAAGAGCTGCTCAAATCCCCCTGCTATCAAGATGGGGGATTCTGAACCCTCCACTTGCTTTCATTGTTGGTGCCATCCCTTGCAGAGATGTTCAAGGCCCTTAGAGGACAGAGTCGATACAAGCTCTTGGATACTATGTTGACTACCTGCTACCCTAAATACATGTACCCTATTATGATAGCTTCATGAATTGCTGTGTAAAAGATGGAATCATTTGGGCTAGTGTGGACCAGACATACACTCTGCCTGACTTAGCCACATAACTATGAAAGCCATAGGTAGCCGTCTAGCCAGTCAGGTGGCGGACAATTGCCAGCATGAGTCTACGAGGCCAGTTAACTTGCATTTGGTATGTCTCCTTCAAATACCACTCAAATTGCTTCTTGTTGTCGGCATATTTACATAATGCAAGAAATAACCACAGGCTACTACTCAACCCTCATATGGGGCGGCCGGTTTTGGGGAGAGTTATCTACATGAAGCCGCCAAGCATGTGAAGGCAGAATCTGATTCAGTACACTGCCAAGCAATAAGGGTTGCCGCTGAAATATCAGGGACCCTCTCCTGGGCCTGAACTAATGGTGCAGCTTCTAGCCGTGTTCCATCTGGCTGTTATGGTTCAGTCTTTAGCACCTGGACCATAGTTTTTGTTTTATGTCCTCTGCGGATTCAGAAGCCCCTGCTTTTAGAACCTGTTTCCGGGCCGTCCACCTGCAGCCTCTTGGGCCAGCGCTCTTAAGCCCCCCTGCCTTCCACTTGAGATTTCCTGGTCTGACACACTGAAGCCTCTAAGCCATCCAACTGAGATCCCTCGGGCCAAGGCACTCGGTTTTCCAGGTTGTCTGCCTGAGACATCTGCACCTTGGTTTCCTCTCCACCCATGACAGGGAATATTATGGCTTAATGTCAACACAGGGTGGCTGAGTCTGGTGTTGGATCCGTTTAAAATCCTCCAGTATCTCAAGTCTCTGAGAAACCAAGGTCCCATTTGGTTGGCGCACTCACTGAATGTGGACAGTGTGATTTTGTTAAGGTAAAGTTTGTCTTTGATGCTTTGATGTGCCGTTGGTATACACTTGATATTATCACCAAACTACATGTGGTAAACCAAAGTACGAATGGTAAACCAACCTTTGTGTGTTATTTGCTTTTTTATGATTGTTGTATACCGCTGTGGCAGCTTTGCCAGCGTCCAGCTGTAACTTTGCTGGACTGCTCTGTAAACTGCTGGATCTGGATTAAAGCTTCACTCTTCTGATTCATGTCTCCATAGCTGACAAACCAAACCAATGTTTCTGAGAATCCCTCCCTCACAATATCTACACATACACACACACGGTATATACAGTGTAAACCCCAGTCACCAAATTCAAATATGAAAAAGAAAACAAGCACAGCTGGCTAGAATACTGTATGTTGTTAAGTTGCAACAGTGTAATTAAATAGTTTAACATTGAAAAAATGTGACTGATTCATCTCATGTCTGTCCATATGCCCGGTTCACAGCAGTCAAACTAACGGGGGGGTTAACACAGGTGTAATTAAAACTTAATTAGGGTCCTGTTCCATTTTGATCAGTCAGGGCCATGGAAATGTGTTTGCTGATCACAATGTGACACACTAAACATAACTGGGCCATACTAATTTGATCAGTTTACATTTGTGCTTTACATATCAGCAAGTTTGCGAAAGTGCTTATTAAATATGAAGCTATGGTCAGTGGATATTTAGCTTAACTTACAAAGACTATGCCAGGGCTTAGGTTGCCAAGCACTCTCGAAAGCTAAACCAAATAAAACATTTGCTGACCAACACCTCTAAAGTTGACCACAAATCATGTTATTTAAATCCATGCAAAACAACAATGCAAAGATACCAAGCACTGGTTTCCGGGGGATTATTAAGTATACTTTTTGGCCAATGCAGTACCGTTCTTGTGTTTCTGCTGGTTGTCAGCCATCCTCATGGTGAGATGAATCCAAGTAGACAAACAAGAGCTCTATTGATTAATTCAGGTTTCTGAAAGTGAGTATTAGTATTAGTAACGTCTAAACATAGAGGACTACTCTAAAGACTGTGAGCAAATGTGCTTAACCGTGCTGTAACTTCGATCTAAATGCTTTAGTGTGATTCATGTCCTGACAGTGTGAACGATAAGCAAATGTTATTATTTTTCTTTTCATAACAGAATTAAGTTTAGACATAATTGTAAGAGGAAGAAGAGATTGTAATTCAGCTGTGTTGTCATGATTTGTAATTAAATACCCATGACTAAGTATCACAGAAATTTTCTGTAATTTGTCATGGACCACATCACGATGCCTATCACACAGTTGTGGCTTGGTATAGCTCGTTTGTTATGTGGTTTTAAAGCTGTCAGCACCATCGTAAACAGTTCCTGTCTTTATGTGTGCAACAATACAACAACAGACAACAGCAGATCATGTCTTTAACAACAACTGCAATCAGGAAGTCTGTTTGAAACCACAGATGGTGTGGATGAATAAAAAAGATCACATACAAAGGGAAAATATTGCTGGATAAGACAAGTTACTGTTTTTACATGAATGATGTGTTTTGAGGGATTCAAATTAAAGTAAGTAAAGCTTAGATACTAGTATGTTAATTCCTTTTTGACCTCTTACTAAAAGTTAATATGTAATATTACATACATCTGGTACTGTGGTACCCTGCTACATAAAGTTTGGTTTGTATACAGTAATACCAGTGATGGCTTGAAATCCTCTGATGGCAAAAACCTTGTTGCACACCAAGCACAGCTCTACCCTAGACTATTCACCCCAAGTCTTATATTCTGGGTCCCATGAGGAATTAGTCCCCTGTGGAGGAACCTCACAAGACCCTCTGATGTCATCGACGGCAGGATCTGCAGTGTTATGTATTCAGTGCCCCCATCTCCAGAGAATTACAGTAGTTCACTGTACTCGTGTGCATGTCAACTCATGTCTTGGGATATTGATAGGTGGTTGCTGTTCTTGGAGTGCATAGTGCCTATGTCTTCATCAATACTTGAGAATACATTCTGTGGATAATGTACCATGCAATATAGTGGTTCAATGCTGAGGATAAAATTTACAGAGGTGAGTTGTACACAGTATGCGATGAGTTTAGAATACAAAAGTGTAATTGAAGTTGTGCTATGAAGCCAGTCTGCTTCCACGACACACGCTGCCTCAAGAACCCAAATGCATATTATTTTTCTTTTAAACAAAGGACTCTCTCTTCCCCTCTCACACACACACACACACACACACACACACACACACACACACACACACACACACACACACACACACACACACACACACACACACACACACACACACACACACACAGTTCCTTTTCGCAAACATCTGCCAGCATCTACCTGATTTGACATGTATGCCAATTGCATTGTAGCTGTCCAATGCATACGGGACACATTGGTATGTAATACTATAGTTAGCCCAGACAGTCAGCAAATCGTCTGGTTGCATGGATGATTAACATTTGATGCTAATGGTATGCTTTTGTTCAGGGCAAATACACTGGGGTTATGTAAGATAATAGCACAGTTGGTCAGATCACATATGTAATAATGCTGTCTGCAAAGAGTGATGTGATGAGTGTGAAATTACTACTCTCTGCATCATTTACTCAGGACTCAAAACAAGCAGTTTTACCGAAGCAACCCAGTCACACAGGCATACACAATCACATTTGCAAGCACTGACATTGCATCTATACATAAATATTCACTAGGAAACAGAATCAATATCATTTGGGATCAACTAAAGAAAATTGGTTAACAATATGTTTCACATGCAAAATACGTTGCACGAAAACTTTAAAAGACAGAGACTGGCATTGTTGGATTTGAGAAATGACAGAAATAAAGATGACGCTGTCACAGCTTTTCAACATACAAACTGCTGAATTCAGTTTAAACTGCTGATGCGGTGTTTCCATTCAAGGAAAATCAGACATGGTCTTCATCTATTAAGCTGTGTTTACTGAGACGACGAAGCAACATCATCAATCATTCTTAAAGACCAGTGCTCTGATGGGAAGAATTAGAATGCATTACAGATGTCACGCATCATCAAACTAAACATCTCATTTCCACCTCGCTGTGTGCTTTGTCTGCACGGTGTCTGAGGCTTGGATCCTGCTCTGTCTGCGGAGCATTTGTGTGAGCATCTGTGTTTGTCTGTGTGTGTTTACGGTTAAGTGCTTTTGTGGCCATTCTCCCTGGGGCAAGGTATCCATCACCAACCAAGCAGTTTTTGACTGGGCACAGCTTAGGGCCCGAATTCGGCACTGTTGTGTTTAGGGGAGGGGTTGGGGGGTGTCAAGGGATACCCCCCTGCACCTCTCACACAAATACAAATCACTGTGACCCTAACACTCCTTTAATGCCATCATTAGGTGATTAGTCCCAGAGGCAGGAATAAACCAACACCGCCAACTGCCAAATACCCCAGTTCCCCTTGGGGTTAATGTTAGAGGCAGGTGTGGGTACCATAGATCTATGTCTATATAGGTACTTATAGGTAATACATATAGGTATTTACAGCATATATATATACTGTATCTATAAACATATTTATCTAGCCATGTATCTACATATAAAAAGTTACTATACTGTGTTATATTGTCACATTTGGGTTTTTCGCCTTTACTCCGAAAGTGGCGTGCGGTTTCAGTTTCAGATCAGTAACCTTTTTTTGGTTGTCTTGACAGGTATTATGGAATATGTGATAAAGATTACCAACAATGTTTATTGTCTCCACCTATGAAGGCATGTTTATGTCTGTTATTTGGCAGGATTACTCAGACAGTTTGGAACACATTTGGATGCATTTGGTACGACTTCTACTAACAATTGAGCAACTCATAAAATTTCGGGAAAGCTCACGGGCTGCTGCTGTTTGCTGCAATTGTTGATGACATTAACACAGAAAATGTGTCCTTATCAGTATTTTACAGACTTAGCCACAGAAGAAATTTTGAGATTTAAAAGTCCACATCAAAATTTGATTTTTAAAAATTTCAAAATTAAAGTTTGAAAATTCTGAAATAATAATACCACCCTTGGGATGAAGATATCGAGGGGCAATTGTGCAGTTGGGTATAGTGTAAATATTGTGAGGAAAATGTCAATTTTACCAACGAGGAATATTTTTATATCATTGTGTGTGTGCACGTGTGCGTGTTTGTGCATATGGATATGTACTTAGAGCGCTCGAGTGGTCTGACTATCCATATCGCTCCATATTTATTAATTCATTTTGCATCACTCCAGCCTGGCGTGTCACTAACAACAATGAGCTACAGATCCACCTCAAGCGCCTCTACAGGAATATTAAAGTCAATGACTTTGCTGTCATAATTAAGTATGAAATATTGATGCCCATAACTTCTTCTGTGGTCTCTGTGAGCAAGGCTTTAAGACATGCTGGATAAAGAGGAAACTGTATGTATCTGTGAGCTTGCGATCCTCATTCACCAATGAATAATTGACAGTAACATAATTAGCTCTCTGCTCCATTGTGTTAGCAGGTTTCCAACACATCCTAGAGACATGTTCTGCCATGAAAAAAAAAATGTAAAACATGGGGACAGAGAGCTCTTGGAAGCTGCATTACTGGAAAGTATTAGGAAAAAAAAGATGTTTGGCTTCATGGTGCATGATCAGTTAATACCATTATAAAATTATTTCTTTAAAAAATGGGACTACTGGAGGAGGAACATCTATGAGAGAAAGTGAATTTGATGCTTGAGAGAAAGAATCTGATGCTTGAGCTCTTTAATTCAGGAAAGTTTGTTTATTTTTATCTTTTAAATCACAGTAAACCATAGTCAGCAGTAGGCCGACATGTACAAGGTTGAACACAACTTGCAGAATATATATTTTTAAGAATACGTGTAAATACCTTATGATGAACAAAAAATATAAGGACACCTGGGTAGATACAAGAGCTCACATTGGGTGAAATGCTAATAGGGTAAGCTGGCATTCACACATGTAGCTCATTTGCTTCGTCAAAGGACCAATTAAATGATAAAATTCCACTTTCTTTCCGTATTGCTTCATAGTGCAGAGGGTGTTTTAACTTGACTAAGCTGTCACTGTCACTTCGACAGCAGATTATTATAATGGAAAATACCATTACTCAATCATTTTGAGAAATGACAGTTTGAGATTTCATCTATCCAACTCACGCATGTACACACTCCACCACATATTCGACTGATAATCCTATCCCATCCCATCGAATGTTCAGTTTATTCCATGTGAATATTTTGTCATTTAAATAAACTTTTGCTTTTGCTTTCATGCCATTTCTTCCTTTTTGTGAATGGACGATAGGGCCAGAATGCCATCAGCATTCATGTCTTATATAAATGTGTTATGTTGGTGTTGTACCTTCTCAGGTTTATAAAAATGGGCTCTTTGTAATGCTATGCTATTTTTTTAAAGGCTTGGATTCTAATGCCAAAACAAAGCAAAGATTATCACAATGTGTAAAGTTTTTTTGTTGTATAAAAAGCAACAATTATTTTTCAAAAGAGGTATTCACTCGAATCATAAAAGATCATTCGGTCTGTTTCAAGTCAAGTCATAAAATGTTGAAAAACAATATGGACAATAGTGAATAGACATAGTATTTCAATTGTATCTATAAATTAACTGTTCACCAGGCTTGTGGTTGTTTTAAATGATCATAATGAATACCACCTCTTCACTGCTCCATGTCAACCAAACACTCATTTTTCATTGGCACTGATTTTCATTTTTTGGGAAAAATGAACAGATAAATACTTCAGTGATGTTTATGATAAAATATTCACTGCCATCTTAACACATCATATTTGAATAATGCAAGTGCAGGACAAAAGGGAAACTAGAAATGTTTAATACAGACGGCAAACAAGGCTACTTACTGAACAACCATGGTGCCATGTTGTGTTGGGACCAGGCAATGTGGTTTATTTATCGAGATGAAAGGTTTCATTTCAGCTGTCATTTACAATTTGTTTATAAATTACCTTTCTTAATAAAGATCGACATGAAACTTGTTGAATTGTGTATTTAATCACATACTTTGAATCTAGTCTTCCCTTACATTTTATCTCTTATGTTGTACCATGCCAATTTTAAGGAGATGACTGCAACCACTCATTGCCTGAACTGTGATACAACCACTCTAATCATGTCAGTTAAGACTGCTTTGTGCTGTCTAACAGGCATTTTTTTGGGGAAATTCTAAAGTGAATCATTGGAGGAAAACAAATCCAAATTTAACAGTGGGCTGTCTGCTCAATGCCTTCCTCATGCCATTGAATAAAATAATCCCTCTCATCTGCTTGGACTTGTTAACAAAGCTGTCAGCTTGCTTTTATAACCAAGAAGGCCTCAGTCAAAAACCTGTCTGACGGTGGAGAAGCAGCAAATTGTGTAGTGCTTGAAACGGCAGATACACGCATGCGTTCCTCTAAATGTCAACTCTCCTGACATACAGCCTTGTTTAGAGCCAATGATTACCTCATAGTTAATTAATCCCGTTTTAATCAATATGAACTGTGTGCCATCGTGTGCATGTGTGTGTTTATATAACTTGTGTACATGCACATGTGTGAGAGACAGAGTGATCAAAAGTGGGGACGAGCAGGTTAGATGATGATGGATGGCACTCAGTGAGAGGCCTGTTATAATCAGCAGGACCTTTTCTCCCCAGTGGAGGAGATGGCAGCAGAGAATGGGGAAGGCTGACTGATAGTAGAGGGCTGGGGGTGGGTGTGTGTGCGTGCGTGCGTGCGTGCATGTGTGTGCGTGTGTGCGTGCTTGCTTGCAAAAACAAAATTCCAGGACGGATGAAAAGGCCAAGAACGATCATATTGGTATCATACTGAAAGAGAGCAGAGGAGACATTTGACTTGTCATTAATAAGTTGTCACGCTCTGGTTGTGCAAGGAGACCCAGTCCTGCACTGAACTCTCTTCATCATGGCAGCGATGCAAGAGCCTGGTCAGACATGATGCTGACGGAGTGTGTAAAAGCTTATTCAGAGCAGCTGCACAAAGCCCACTCGTTGACTTTAAGAGTAACACACACAATGAAGCTACTAACTCTGAGTAGAGAACCAATGGGCGACTGGGATCCCCGACCAGCATCACTGCAGATTAAAGTCGGCATTTTGGTGCAAACAAATGCACTAAATATACAAGCTGGCACATATAATGTTACACAGCACCGACCTGTTTAAGGCTGGAAACCTTAACCTTACACTTTACTATTGTTTTGGTAATTTTGTTGCAATTCATCTAATTTTTAATCAGAAATCCAGATTGATCATTCAGTATATTCTACAGGGAAAAATGAGACTCATAAGACTACATCAATAAATCCATCATTTTGTCCTGAGGAACTTTAATGTTTAAGTTAGAAATTCTGACAGCTCATAATTAGAAAAAATAATAATTATCAGTCCAAGCTCAATAAAACATTTTTTTTTACATTATTCTTTACATTATTAAACAGCCATCCTTAAACTGAGTAGATTGTAATGGGTGGCATGGCTCAGGAGAGTGACCATCTAGTAATCAGGAGATTACCGGCTTGATGCCCAAGTCCACATGAGACCATGTCGAAGTGTTCTCGATCCCCTAAAGTGCTCCTCGTGTGAAGATTGGCACCTCGTCCCTGCTCTCTTATGGATGCTTGTGTGAGTGGATGGATGAGACAGTGTTGGAAAGCACTTTGAGTATAAAGTAGAAAAAGAGGCTCTGTAAATACTGACATTCCACCATAATAAAAGGAGCCTTTGAAGGGAAGAGGCACGATCAACAAATAATGTCTAAATCTTTACACAGAGCATAAAATGTAGGTAGTAAAGTGGAATGAATATTCTGTGATGCATGCTTTTGCTCTATAATAGCAATGAGAAAGATGATTTAGGTCCAACCCCCCCACCCCCCACCCCCCCTCTCATTCCCATTCCTCCTATGAGACCATATGTCAGAGACTTAGTGTTACTTTGGCATGCATTTAAAGACAAGCTCTGTCTAACAACTGCTCTTTTAATAGTCTCTCTCTGCACTGCAATAAACCACAAGTGATCCAGGCATACATCTTATATCAAACAGCCGAGACCAGAAGAATTAAGGAAGAAAACATGTTTGTTGTCTCCTACCCTGTATTCATTAGCAGCACTCGAGGAATTGTCCCCAGGTAGCCTCTTTCTGGTTGTTTCCTGGACTCACTTTAGAGAAGTTCTATCAATGGCATGTTTAAAAGATCATTTGTAGATATTCAACACAAACAAACCAGCCTCATTTAAAATGCTGAGGCATAGTTTATTTGTGGGGCTTGTTTGCATTTGAGTAAACAGGGTAGCATAAACATTTAATAAATATATGAGTATTCTTATTAATCTGGAATTTTCTAAGATAATTAAAAGTAATTAGTTAACAAGCATGAATAAGTGAGGAAAAAGCTGTCGTCTTGCCTCTTTCCAGATGACATTGAAGGGGGAGGGTGATAAAAGCCTGACCCAGATAAAAGCCTTCCCGCCTAAAAAGAAAAACTTAAACTTGATAGCTGAATTTTTTTTCCTATAATGTTAATTTAATGTAATGAGCAACACAGTTTCTTCCATGTCTCACATAAGTGTGTCATTAAATTTAAAAAAAAAAAAAATTGCAGGTAAGATGAATTGGATTCAAGACGGCAGCTGTGAATGTCAAGCAGAGCCGGCCCGTACGTTGCCAAAGAGGCGCCGCCGTCGGCCGATGGACACAACGCCGCAGCGCCGCGGGGAATTTTACTGAGGCCAGTTTCTTTGGATGAAGATGTTGAGTCGGTGGCAAAAGCAGCATGTTTGTACTGCTACATCAAAACGTTGGGATACACGCGGACAGAGGAGAGCTGGAGACATAACTCTACTTCAGCTTCCCAAAGGAAAAGCGGAGAAAAACAACTATGGCAAGTGTGGTCAAAGCAAAGGTAAGTGACCATAAGGTGAGTGTAATAGCACTGATTGTTGTTCATGTGGTGTATTGCAGCTTTAAAATCATACAATTGGTGGTGATGTCCTAGAGTGCTGGGAGTTCCTGTGTTTGATCGATGTTGAGTTTAGAGTTTGATACGTTCATTAAAGTTATGACCAATGTGGAACTGGCAGTTGTGAGCATCGTCTGGTCAGTATGGAAGCAAGGCTCTGTTGATCCAAAAAATAAGGAAGTACAGTCTGTTGATTGAGTGAGCAGGCAAGGGCCCATTGGGTGACACACCGCAACTGATTGGGGGACTCTGGGTGACGGCAACATGGCTGTGATATGGATGTTGTAGTGATACAAATCTGGTGGAAAGTCGGCAGTTTCTCTTTTTTTAGTTGTGCTGACTTGATTCCATCATCTGAGTTCATTGTCTATCACTGAGGTCATCTGCTCAGTGCATGACGACACACATGGCAACAGCACAGACTTTTGTTGACTCTTTTTGAATGCGTTTCCGTCTGTGTGAATGTGTCACAAACTGTGTTTACTCAACTTGTGTGTGGTATCATCCGGATCAAAGACGGCGGCAAACACTGCCAATGCACATCAGACTGTCGCAATTATCAGAGTCATTAGATGAAGTGAGAGAAGAATGGTGATGTTTCTAACCCTTTTTTTTTTTTTTTTTAAACTCCCCGTGGAACAGGAGCTGGAGGTGACTGATTACACACACGCATTTGTAATGACACACACAGGCATGCCATCGCGCACAAAGAGCTACACCCACATGCCGCTGTTCTCATATAAGAAAGAGCGCAGAAACATCAACAGTACACTATGAGAGCTGCACAGGTGGTGCCTCATATGAGATCTGCACTCCACATCAAAAGGACACCTCTGACATCTCAGATTGCTCACAAATGATGATGTGCAGAGATCTTTTGCCACTACAAAGGCAGAACAAAAGAACTGACATGAAAGAGAAGTCAATAAACATAAGGCGTTTAATAAAACATTTTTTTTTTTTTTTTTTGCTGAATTCAGTACAAAGGTTTTCAATGTTTTTCCTCTCACACGACACAACAAAAAGAAAAGGAGATAACTCTCGAGTCACATGACTGAGAAGAATGGCAATAGTCCAATACATATTTTTCGTCTTTTTTTCTGGGACAGGCCTGCCCTGGTTAGACTATGGAAATGTGAGCGCAAGGGGAGGCAATATTACAGTGTTGGTAAAAAGACGTGTGTGTGTGTGTGTGTGTGTGTGTGTGTGTGTGTGTGTGTGTGTGTGTGTGTGTGTGTGTGTGTGTGTGTGTGTGTCTGTGTGTCGCGGGGAGGAGGGGACATTAACAAACACACATCACACATTCAGTAAGATCAAATCTTTCACTGTAGTTGACACTAATGGATCATTTATTTACACTCTCCTGCTAGGAAATGCTGTGGGTACATACATACACTCACACACATGCGCGCACACAAACACACACACACACACAGGTTCACATCTCGTACCAAATACGACCGGCTTGAAAGTATGCGACGCACCATCTCACGAGCTGCATTGAAAATACACAGAGAGAAGCAGCCTCTGAACAGAGAGCTTGTGCCCAGTGCGGAGGCAGCTGAGTGAGTTGGAGTGGTGGCTTACAGATGTTCAGTGTCCCACAGCAGTTGTTGGAGCTACAGTGAAACATCAGCCCAGGAGGACAGAGAGCCAAGGCACAGCGGCATAGAAACAGAATGGAACATGAGGTCACACTCAAAAGCTTCACAGCCCACAGCACCTCACACTGCTGGCACTGCCAACAGTCTGTGAGCAAACATCAAGTCAACACAAGTCGGGGGGCTGCATGATGAATGATCTGAATTTCATCATTTTAATTTTTGGGATATTTTTTTTTTAGCAATGAGCCAATGGTATTTAAATGGATGGTAAAATCATATCCATCTGGATAAAGGACACAATGGTTTGTCCAAATAAACTGATATCTTTTTTTTTTTTTCCTTGTCCAGTAGGGCACATAAAAAACAAACTTACTACTTTGGTATTAACTCAAGACTTTATTCTCTTTCAATTACCTGAGACAGTTTTGTTGACTGTCCCAGCTGTATGCAGTATGATGCAGCTACATTTGTCCAGTTGAAATAAAATGATCTTTATTTGATATGGAGCATGATCACTGTAAATTGGTACACTTACTCTTCAATTATTTGTATTTAAAAATAAAATACAAACAGACAAATTG